>JAOEGS010000714.1:0-15779 GCA_025447755.1 Corythornis vintsioides | reverse complement strand
CCCCACCCCGGTGCCCGGGGGGTGCCCCTCACCCCTCCTCAGGCCGGGTGCTGAGCTCTAGGTCCAGCCACTCGGCGCTGAAGGTCTCCCTGCGCCCCGTGTCCTCCTCCCGCAGGCGACAGCCCAGGCGGGCACTGGAGAGCAGCCCCCCGCTGTGCACCACGGCGCTGGGTCCCAGCATGCTGCCAACGCGTGTGTGTGTGTGTGCGTGTGTGTGCGTGTGCCCCCCCTGCCACGCCACCTTATATCCCCCCGCCGAGGCTATTTTGGGACGTGTGGCTGGCACCCAGGGCACGGGGAGGGTGCCAAGGGCCCCCGCAGGGCAAAGGAGAGGAGGGGTGGGGGAGTGGCACCCGGGACACGTGTGGCACCCGGCGTGTGTCGGGCCACGCTCGGCCACACCACCCTGCCCGCGGTGGCGACCTGGGCCCCGGGGAGGGCAGGGGGGACACGCACAACGTGATGGCCCTGGCAGGACCACCCCCCCCACTTCCCTGGCCTCCACCCAGGGCACGTCTGGCCTTTCCCTACCCTGCGCTGGCACCGGCCCCCGGCCCGGCAAACACAACGGACCCCGGAGTGCCCACGGTCCCCCCCGGGATACCCAGCCCACGGTGGCGGTGACCCCACTGCCATAGGGCACTCGGGGGTGCCACGCTGGTGTGTCCCACCCTGCCCTCAGGCACAGGCTGTCCCAGGGGAAGGGGCAGAGGGGTGCCAGCCACCGGGCCCCCCCCCGCCCCGGGCTATTTGTAGGGCCAACAGATGGGGGCTGTGAACAGACGGGTGGCCGGCGGGTGCCAGCGGCCGGGGCTCACGTGGGCACGGGCAGGGTGGCCACGGGGCTCCCACCCCTTCCAGCCCCAGTGGTCCCACTGTGTGTGTGTGCGGGGGGCAAACTGGGACCAGGGGACATTCAGGGAAACCCAAGGTCTGGGGTGACCACGATGCCCACAAGGAGCTGGGGTGGCACGGGAGCTACTGGGGCCACCACGGGACAGGGGCCAGTGGCCCCAGTGGCCAAAAGACCCACCCTTGGAGCCTGTGGGGGGCTCTGGGCAGCCCCCAGCCCCACGGCCCCTCGCTTTGATTGACAGGCAGGAGACCAGGGGCTGTGAACAGTGCAAGGCTTTTACTGGTGCCCGCTGCCCTCACCCCACAGCCTCCCCAAGAGAAGGTGTGAGGGGTGTGCAGAGAGCCCTGGAGGGGGAGGGGGGGGCCAGCGTGGGTGCTCCCCAGTGCTCCCAGCTCCCCCCAGTGCTCCCAGCGTGGGCCCCGTGCGCGGGCGGCTCGGCGCTGGCTCCATTTTTAGCGCTGGCAGGTAAAGAAACCGCAGCCTCCCCCGCACCCCCCCCGCTCCCCCCCAGAAAAAAACGAGGATAAAAAGTCTCTGCTTAAGGCAAATCTCCTTCTGCCTCCACCCGGGGCTCCAGGGATTGGGGGGAAACGGGGGGGGAGGTCTGAGCTCGGCCGAGCCCCAAGGGGCAGCTCGGGGAGGTCTGGGCAGCCTGAAATCCACAGGGAACAGCCCTGGGAGGGGTCCCCTGAATGGTCCCCCCAGCCCAGGCCCTGCTGGGTGGGTGCACGAGCTGCTGCTCTGTGCTCAGGTGCAGGGGGCAGAGCCTGGCCAGGGGCTCCAGCTGGACAGGTCCTCATCTTTCTCCTCCCAACTCCTTTCTCCTCAAACTGGGGCACAAGTAGAGGAGTGAGGGGTGGCACAGATGAGCCCCCCACCCCTGGGTGAGGGAAATGGAGAGGAGGGGACACGTGTCAGACCCCGAGGAAGGCAGGGCAGAGGTTTGGCACACGACAGTCAGTGGTTTTAGGGTCCTGGTGAAGGGAAACTGAGGCAGGAGAAGGGGCTCAGCACCCCCCATTCTCCTCCCAGCGCTGTTAGTACAGAGCATCCTCCCCGAGGCAGGGAGGTGGGGGGGGGAGGTCACACAGACCCTGGGGGGGTGGGCTGCAGCGTTGTCCCTTGTCCCCAGAGGAGGGCAGGTCCATGGAGGGCAGGTGCCCGTGGCTCAGGGCTTGGTGGCCAGCTCGCTGACCCGCTGCCGGAGGTGGCAGGTGAACTCGAACATGGTGGCAGCCAAGCTCTGGTGGATCAGGTACCGTGGCAGACGACCCTGTGGGGACAGCAGGCAGCTGGGGGGGGGGGAAGGCTCTGAGCTGAGGCAACCCTGGGGCTGGGGGCTCAGTTTGGGGTGACCCAGCAACGTCAGCCCAAGGCAGGGCTGGGTGCAGGAGCACCGGGGTGGGGAGCTGCTGCCTTCCAGGAGCTCACTCCGGGGGAGGAACTGAAATGTGGTTGGAGTTCCTGCACGACTCAGCCCCCACCCCCAACACACTCTCCTTAGCCCTGCTTCCCTCGGGGGGAGGCACAAAAACAGCCCTCAGCCTTTGGCTCTGCAGGGGGAGGGGGCTGGGAGCAGCACCAGGGGCTCAGAGGAGGTAGCTCTGGCTGACCAACTATCCCGGGGGGTCAGGCAGGGGAGGACCCCCCAGCTTGGACTGGGGTGCTGCAGCAGGGCAGGAGGGGGAGATATTTCCACCTGGGGTGGATTTTCCCCCCAGGGAAGCTGTGGGACTGTTGGTCCAGGGGCTATTTCAGCCACCTCCCCCTAAGGGGCTCTGGGGAGAAGCTTCGTCAGGGACACAAACACACCCCCACGTGTGACTCTCACCCTTGGCTGTGGGAAGGGATGAGCCTTGAGCTATAAATACTCCTTCAGGGCCAGAGGAAGCAGGGAAGCAGCTCTGGAGAGGGGCCTGGGCACGAGCAGAGCCCCTCAGGAGGATGGTGGAGGCAGTTGCCAGGAGGGTTATTAATAGCTCGGCCGCTCCGGCATCTCTCCCGGCAGCGGAGGCAGGAGGTGGGCGAGAGCTCTCCGGCCCGACAAGCACAGGCAACGCCTTGGCTTTGGGATGATTTGAATCCCCCCTCCTCTTCCCAGCCCCATTTTCCACGAGCAAAGGGGCTCAGCTCCCTCCTCCCACCCCACTGGTGGCAGGGAAGGGGAAGGGAACAGGTCTCTGGTGCCAAGGGGCACGAGGCCGCGCTCGGCTCTGCCCCTGCCACTCGCTGCCCGGGCGGGAGCTTCTGCCAAACCTTCCCCGAGCCTTTCCCAAAGCAGGGAGAGGGGGGGAGCTGCTCCTTGGTGGGGAGGGGAGGGCCGTGGGAGGGGAGGGGGCCGCGCAGCTTTGCTGCAGAGCGCTGATGAATGGAGCCTTTGTGCTCGCTGCTGCAGCGCCGTTACCACGTCAACCTTCCGCGGAGGCAGCAAAGGGAGCAGCTCTGCTCCCCCCACCCCCCCCCCCCGCCCCAGCCCCAGCTCCCCTTCCTCTGCTGCCTTTGTCTGGGCCACCAGCGAGGGCTCCACGAGCTGCTCTGCGAGTAACTCCGGAGCTGGGTCGGGTCGTGAGGCCAGAAGAGCCTTTCCCTGGGGGTGGGCACGGCCCCGGGGGTGGCTGGGTTTGTGCTGGGGTGGCTGGGAGCAGGACAGGCAGGGGGGAGAGAATCCCCCCTTCTCCAGGCTCCTGGGAGCAGCCAGAACACCCTTCACATGCCCAATTTGGGGACCAAAATCTCTCCTGCCCTGCATGCTTTAGAGAGGTGAGACCCCAAAGCTAGGTCTCTCCCCACCTCACATCAGCTAAAGGGGAATTTTCAGACAGCTTTTCACCCCTGCCTGCAGAACTCCAGTCCCTTCAGGGCAGCCTCTGATCACCAGTAGGCAGTACAGGGGAGGTCTGGGCACTGAGAGCCCAGGGCAGGTGCCCAGCACTCAGCCCACAGTCACAGGGGATGCTGGTGCCCACTGATGAGTTCTGCCAGGGTCCAGGGCACAGCCCCAGGGCTCCTGCATCACCCAAGAACTGATTTCTTACCTTCAGGTCCGTGTTGAGAATCCAGATGAAGGTGCAAACCCTGGGGTTGCTGGGACATTTCAGCACGATGAACCCTCCGGGCCCGTTCTCACCCCTGTGGGGAACCAAGAACCATGTGGTCAGAGCCTGGGTGGGCTGCAGAACCCTCCTCTGCCTCCCTGGGATGTTGCCTCTGCCTGGCACGAGGCCGAGAGCCCTGTGGGCAGCAGCAGAAGTGCAGAGGGCCCAGGAAGATGCCAGCTCTGGGGAGGGGCACACAAGTGAGCATGGTGGGGCAGGTTTCCTGCAGCTGCCTCAGCTGTGGCACTGCCAGCTGAGGAGCAGCCTCTGTGTCCAGCCAGTGCCAGCCCAGCCCACAGCAGCTCTTGGCCTTGGGGAGGTTTCTGAGGCACAATCCTGGTGAAAGGGGCACAAACAAGTTGTCCCAAGAAGGGCAAGTCACCAGAGACCCTGGCCACGCTGGGCACGGGGGACCTTGTCACTGCAGCCCCCAGAGCCTCCCTGGCAGCACCTGATCCATCTCGAGACAGGAGCTGTGCTCACACAGGCAGCCCAGTGCAGATCCCTCTCCAGGAACAAACTCTTTCTTTTTTTTTTTTTTTTTTCTCCTTTGTTGCATACATTTGTAAAAAAGATTTTTCTAGGCCCTGAAGTCCCCAGCTCTGAAATAGACTGAGGCTGTGAGTTAAAATGTCAATTACTTTAACCAGATTATTAGGAAAAACAAAGTCAGCGTGGCCCAGCCAGGCCCCGGGCACCCGAGCAGCCAGTAACAAGGAGTCCTTGTTCCAGGAGACTGACCCCACTGAGATCCATCAGCAGGCAAAAGCTGTCCCTTTGGAGAGGCCCAAAGAGCTGCCCCCATCCTGACACAGCTCGTTTCACCCACGGGACTTTGCCTCTCGATGTGCTCAGCCTCTAAAGTCAGTAAGTGACGGGCTCAGGAGAAGCCAAAAGGCATCTGAGAGGCTCCCAGTGAGCCCCAGTCAGCTGCTGGCTGCCCTCAGGAATGGCAGCTGGCCCTTCTGGGGCATTAACTGTTACATAAACAGGATGAGGGCTGGGCTGGGGTTTGTTACTGGTCGGCACCTCCACTCCCCTGAGCCCAGCTGGGAAACGCCCGAGCGACACCGACCAGCACGGAGAGTTTCTCTGACAAAGGCAGAGCAACAAGGGAAGCGAAGACTGAGCTCCACAAATAGCTCCCGTTTCCTGCAGGCACTGCCAGGAAGGCAGCAGGGTCACGGTGAAGTGGCTCTTTGCCCTCTGCTTAAGGTTAAACCCTCCCCCCCTCCCTCCATCCCATGAAAAGAAGCTGGCAGCTCTTACCTGACATACTTGGAGAGCGGAGGCTTGAGGCTGTGGGTGGTGGACACCCCCGAGGAGATGTACCTGTCCCGCCTGCGCTCGATCCGACGCACGTTCACAAAGTCCCTGAGCAGAGAAACGGCCCCAGTGGCTTCAAAAGGAGCTCGGGACTCCCTGGAGGAGCTGCTCCCACTCCCCGGAATGCCAGGCAAGAAAGCTCAGAGCAGCAGTTAGCAGAGACCCACAGAGACAGGGGCTGAGCTCCCAGCCTCCTGCCAGAGGAGATTTTAGGGGCTCCTTTGCCTTGGGGAGCGTCACCCATGGAGCCAACCCAGTCACCTTGACACTGGGAGCTCCCAGAGCAGTGGGGAGCAGCAGAGCCAGGGCTCCCACCACCAGCAGGTACTTCTCTCCCCATTTCCAGAGAGGGTTTTAGGGGCTCCCACCACCATCAAGTGCTTGTCTCCCCATCTCCAGAGGAGGTTTTGGGGGCTCAGCACCACCATCAAGTGCTTCTCTCCCCATCTCCAGAGGAGGTTTTGGGGGCTCCTACCACCATCAGGTGCTTCTCTCCCCATCACCAGAGGGGGTTTTGGGGGGCTCAGCACATCACTGACAGTGGGATGAACTGACCTTGGGGAAACGACTCCACCTGCAGCTCCAGCTGCCACGTCGTAGGAGACAATCGTGTTGTCTTCAACCCGCTGCAAGATCTGGGAAGGAGGGAGAAGAAGAAAAAGCTGAGAGATTTACCCAGACTGTGCCCACCAGTGCCAAGAGCCAGGTGACACAGACCTTCCCCCAAACCAGGACCACGATTCAGAGAGACCAGAGCATCCTCAGCAGCGGATCTGAGGCTGAGACAGCTTTGTGCTCTGGGACTGGTCCCTTTGCCTTTCCGGGGGAGGATACAGGGCTCTGCCTCCGGATCCCCACAGCCCCAAACCATCTCAATCCTCCCAAGCAGGAGCCAGCTCGGCTGAGCCGCTGGCCCATCTCCCTGCCCACCTCCAGGGCTTTTGGCCGGGCACACAGGCAGCTGGCCACGGCCGAGCGGCGGCGATTTAACGCCTCAGCGCCTCGGATCCAGCTCAGCTCCAGGAGGGTTCTGGGCACCGCCGACAGCCGGTGTTGGACTGGGGAAGCTCCCAACTCTCCGCTCCAAGGAGCTCCTGTGATTAAGCCATCTTTGTCCTGCCCGCTCACCTGGCAAGCTGCCACTGTTCTGTTCCACAGGATCATCTTCTCGGGCTGGAGAATAACCTCCTGGTAAACTGTTTCAGCAGAGCACTGCAGGAAGGCCTGAGGACAGAGCCAGAGCAGTCAGCCAGTTGCCCACTCCCCTCGGGGAAGGTGATTTTTAAGGAACACACGGGGAGTCACAACAACTGGGATAACAAGGGAGAGGAGCAGCGAGGCTGGTCTGGCTCAAACACCCACAAAGCCAACGCTATCCCTGCTCTGCTCTTGTCCCCAGGGCCCAGAGGGCACATGGGGAGTGGACAGGACGGAGCAGACCTCAGGTTCCTGCTGCCTGCCGAGGTCTGTGCTGGTCTAAAAGGGCAAGTGTGTCTGCAGCAAGACAGACAGACAGACCTTGGGGCTGTCTCAGGCTGGCTCCTTTCCCACCCTCACCCCACTGGATCAGCAGCTCTGCTGGGTGTGTGAGCACTCTGGCATCTTGCTGCAAAGCTCCCCAGCTCCAGCACGGACAAACACTTCTCCACGTCCCCGGGGGGCGCGGGGGAGGCATCTTTAGAGGCAAACGATTCAATGCAGTAAAGTGAGACCTTCCAGCTTTTCCTTGTGAACAGGGAGGGAGCTGCTCCATCGGCAGCTCCTGCCAGCGAGGCAACATATGCACTGGAACAAAGAGAAGGCACCGCAGCCCCGACGCTTCATTAGCGCGCGGTTCCCAGCCAAGGGCACGGGGAGAGGAGCTTCCGAGCGGCTCCTCTGGCTGCCAGGCAGCAGCAGACGCACACTCAGCCCTGGTCTTGCTGGCAATTAGTTCCAATTAGCCTCCTTGGTCAGATTAGTCCTAGACGCTGGGGTTGGAAGCCAGTCTTGCAGTCACCTGCTCCCCGGCTCCTACCGGCGGGAGACTGGGGCCCGCTGGATTTGCTGGGGAGTTTGTCCTCCAGCCAAGGGGCTTTCCTGGAGAGATTCCCCGGAGTGTGTGGTGCAGCTCATCCATCTCCAGCAAGCAGAGTGTGCTCTGCAGCCTACCCTGCCCTGCCTGGGCTGGGGGAGAGCGGGGAAAGCCGAGCGGTGGCTGGGAGCGGAGCACTCGGCTCTCTGCCTGTGCCACACGGACTAAGGAAGTGACCCAGGGAGGTTCTTACCTTTAAAATAAAGGTCTTGCCATGGAAAGGTATTTCAAAAGTGTAAACAACATCACCAAAGTCCTGAGGAAGAAAGAAGAGACTGGTGTTGACATTAGCAAACCAAATCACTGCTGTGCGGGGTCAGGTGCGGCCGCAGGAGCCACCCCGGCCTCGTGGGGCACCCTAAAGGACCTCCCCAGCCCTCCAACAACCCCCCCATGCCCTGGCACCAGGCAGCCACCTGAGCACTGGGCACATTTAGGAGGCACGTGGGTGAATTTCCATAAACAAAACAATAATCCCGAGCGGCAGCAGCGAGGAGACAGAAAAAGAACCTGCCCCGTGCCAGCCTGAAAACTCCTGTCAAGGTCAAATTCTCCTCCCTGCCAACACCGGGGCAGCAGGAGGGGGTTGGCAGCAGCCAACAGTGCTGTTGTTACCTACATCTAAGAAGAGCCTCCCCCGGAGGGGTTAGGGATGGACAGATGATAACCTTTCATCATTAGCCCTGCTTTAAACTCTGATTAGTCTATTTAAATCCATCCCCCTTTGGATAAAGAAAACAATCTGCCCAGCTAGTTTGGCATCAGACAATGGATCACTTGACAGGGGAATTTGAAGCAGCAGATGAGACTGCAGTTTGCAGGACTCTTCACCCCAACTGAGCTGCAAGCTCAAGAGCAGACAGCAGGAGTGGGTTTAGGGGACAGAGATGCTGCCCCTTCCTTTCCAGCCTTTGGAAAGGAGCTCGAGGAACCCTGGGAAACTCTGCTGTATCCCAGGGAATGAACCAGCGTGGTGAGAAAAGAGTCAGGGCCAGCTTTGCTTTGCTCTATGCACCTCTGCACTGCCTGAAGCAAGAGCTGCAGCAACCAGAGCCCTTTGGCAAAGCCACCGTGGAAAGATGTCAGGAGAGACTTCCCTGATTTACACTCCAACACCAACAAGGTCCCTGTCCTGGGGAATGGGTGGGCACAGACAGCTTTGGGGATGGGAGAACAGTCAGCACCCCACATTCTCCTGCTCAAGCTGCCCAGAAAGGCCTGGCTTGGTCTCCTCAGGATGCTCAAAGGCACCTTGTCGTGGAGCAGGGGCCAGAGCTGCAGGACTTCCCCTACTCTTCCCCACTCCAGAGCCACTGCTCTGCATCCCAACGCCTGCCCAAGGTGAGCTGCCCACCCCTGCTCTAGAGGGAGGAGTGCTGGGCTCCCTCCCATCAACCAGGAAGGCAATTAAACATCTAATTAAATAAGAGGGGATTTTACATGTAGCCCAACTGGAATGGATCCCTAATTCAATCAGGTCTTTGTAACGCTTGTTAATTTTTCATGGCGCAAGGAGGTTTCAAAGGCCTCGTTTGTCCTCCCATTTTCACCAAGCCATCCGTGGGCTCTGCTGGCAGCTGGGGGGGAGGCTGGGGGCAGGGGGACACACACGTGACACTTGCATTGTTTTTCTCAAACTTCCAGTTCTCCTCCTGGGCGAGGATTTGGTCCACGACCTCCATTGCATCTTTGCCTTGCCGGACGTACTCCTTCTCCTAGGAGGAAAGGGAGCAGCTGATGAGCTGGGTTTGCTGGAAGCCGTGTGCAGGGCTCACTACCCACCCCCCTCAGGGCTGGCAGGGGGACAGGGGACACCTCCCACCACCACACGGCAGGAATCTCTTCATCTGGGTCGCAGAGGCCTCGTTTTAGAGCTCGAGTCACACTCCCTGCCCTGGCTTTTATCCACACCCCAGCTGTGCCCACCAGCGAGTCTCCCGCCTTCACGCCAGGGTTTCCAGCAGGGAAAGGGCTCTGGGAGGAGCAGAGCTTCCTATGGTGGAGCTGACAGAACAAGGGCTGAATGGCAGCAGAACCGCTTGGCAAAGAGCAGGAGGTGCCCAGCCAGGCTGTGGGGAGAAGAAGCAGTGCCCAGCAGCTGCCCCTCGGCGATGCCCCTTCTCGGAAGGTGCCCACGTAACCAGGGACTGATGGGGGAAGGGGAGAGGGGGAGAAGGGCACGGGCAGGAGGCAGAGCCAGAGTAGCCACAGGGCAGAGCACACAGCCCCACGAGGTGGGTTAGGGGCAGGTGTTGCCCAGAGGACCTGGCTCCTGTGGTGGCCACGATGCCACCGGTGCCATGGCACAGGGAGAAAAGCCTGGTGCCCAGGGGCAGGCAGAGCTGCTCAGCCAAACAGCCCCAGAAATCAGGGACAGCAGGATTGTCCCACAGCCCTGGATCACCCTGGTTACCTGAGCTGTCAGTGCCTTCCTCCCTGCACCTTCCTCATCCGACTCATTGTCCGAGCCTGCGGGGAAGGGCACAATTAATGCCAGGCTGAGGAAGACCCAGCCTGTCCAACCTCCGTGCCCCATCCCAGAGGGAACAAGCCCGAGGCAGCCCAGGCTCTGCCTCCCCCAGCACCCCCGTGCCACAGCCTGAGCACCAGCCAGGTGCCAGCTGTACCCAGACACTTGCTCCAGCTGACAAGCAGGGGAGGGCTCCAGAGCTGGCATGAGGGGGTGTCAGAGGGCACTGACATGCTGCCAGCTCTTATCCTCACCTGCTTGCGGCTACTCACCCCATGCCCTCACCCCGAGGGCAGCATTTCCCACGGACTTTAGCCACAGCTTAAGAGAATTTAATCCCCAAACCACAAAAGGCTCTGGTTTCACACAGAGCTGAAGCTGAGCAGGACTCTGCTCTGCAGATGGCACAGGGGACAGTGTGGCAGAGCCTCCCCTGCCCGGGCACAGCGTGAGGAGAGGGGAGCCTGGTCTGCAGGGTCAGTTCTTGGAGGCCCTGCTGCCCACCACTGCCAAGGGCCAGGATAATGAGACAGAGCTTGTGGGGGGCAGGTGATTATTGGCAGTGAGGAGGCAACACCCCAAATCCTGGGGTCAGTTTTGGGCTCCTCACTCCCAGCAGGATATGATACATCAGAAGGGTGGGGGGGACAGGTGTTACCTGCAAAGGACTCTGGTGGGGAGTAGAACTGCCCCTCGGACAGGGCTCGGGGGTAGAGCAGCGGCCCCCGCGAGGCTGCGGCCTGAGCTGCCAGGTACCCTGTGAACCAAAGCACCAGAGTTACCCACGTGGCACCCGAGGGGTCCCGGGGCACCTCCCACCTCCCCCCATCAGGACACCAGCCAGCCCAGCAGCTCCTCAGCTCCTGCTGCCTCATCTTTCGTTGGAGACGGTTTATCCGCACGGAGATCAATGGGCTCTTTTGCCTGTCAAATCCAAAGGCGATTAAGCATCTAATTAAATAAGAGCTTCCCCTGGAAGCAATTTGGAAGCTGAGCCTAATCCAATAGAGGCATTAAACACTTGACCATTTTTCATCTTAAAGCTTCCTTGCAAGACCCAAACATCCTCTGGTGCTTTCCAGTCAGTCGGGGCACCTCTGATCGAGCCCTGCTTGACAAATCCTCCTCATTCTACGTGCCATTTCCCAGCCCTCTTTGGCCAGGTGAAGCCCAGGAGAACAACAGACTCCTCTGGCCACTCTAGGAACTGGCAGCTGTGCCAGTCCAGACTGGGTACTCTCTCCTTAGAAGGACCCCTGGCAGTTCCAGGTGCCCCAGGCACCACAGGGTAATTTGTAAAGCATGAGGTCAGACTCGATCTCCGGTTAGTGTGACCTCAGAGGCCAGGGGCTGCTCAATTTCACACACCATAACTCACCCTGCTGTGTGTGTGTGTGTGTATGTGAGTGTGTGAGTGTGACCACAGCAATCCCCTCTGAAAGGTCCCCAGCCCAGACATGCAGAGTGCCCAACACGCCCCTTGGCACAGGGCCCGCTGTTTCCAAACACTCCCCCCCATGCAGAGGTGAGCTCTGTTTCCAACACGTCAGGATCCTGACACTGGAGAATTTGGCACGTTGGGTTGTTGGTTTGGTTGGGTTTTTCCCCCTCCCCCCCTTCCCCTCTGCTCAGTTAAGAGATGCTTTTTATAATCTAGTATTTTCTTCCCCCGAAGGGAGCTGTACAGCAGAGCAGAACTGAGTCAGGCACCTCCCACCCCAGCCAGCCTGGAGATCGCTTCTCCCGAAATGTCATTCCTGTCAAGGTGCTGCCAAAGCTGCAGGAACCCCAGGCCTGGGAGCCTGGGAAATACTCACATCGTTCCTCCTCTGCTTCCTGAGTTAGGACTTTAAAATCCAGGAACCAGGTCTCTAGCCAGGCGATGACGAACGAGACGATGGGCAGCAGGTAGCCAAAGGCCCCTTTGGTCAGCAGCTGGGTGGAAGAAAGAGTCATAGAATGGATTGGGTGGGAAGGGACCTCCAAAGGTCACCCAGTCCAACCCCCCTGCACTCAGCTGGGACATCTCTAAGTAGCTCAGGCTGCTCTGAGCCTCCTCAAGCCTGGCCTTGAGTGCCTCCAGGGATGGGGCCTCCATCACCTCTCTGGGCAACCCATTCCAGTGATCAGCACCCTCATGTTAAAGAGCTTTTTCCCTAATATTTAACCTAAATCTCCCCTTTTCCAGCCTAAAGCCACTGCCCCTTGTCCTGTCACTACAGACCCTTGTGAACAGACCCTCCCCTGCTTTCTTAGAGGCCACTTGCACCACTGGGTGTTATAAGGTTCCCCCTGGAGCCTCCTCTTCTCCAGGCTGAACACCCCAACTCTCTCCAGCCCTCTGAGCACCTTGGTGGCTCCAGGGAGTTTACAGAAAGGGGGAACCAGCAGCACCAGGTCACCAGAGAGCCCAAGGGACAGACCTCAGAGAGGATGACCTTCACGATCAGGAAAGCACTGGACACCAGCGTAGTGACCTGGGGAAAAAAAAAAAAAGAAAGGCAGGGTTCTCAGAAGGTTGTGAACTCCAGGAGGGGGTGAGGGGAGGAGAAAAAAAAGAGCAGCAAACTCCAAGCAGAGAAACAAAAAGTGGCCTCCTTACCGCTATGACCCACCAGTGGCGCAGCCTGACGACGGCGTAGGCCAGCAGCAGCACGGAGAAACGGAAGAAAGCCAAGACCTTTGGAAGAAAACCAGCCCAAAAACATGAGCCTGGCCACTGCCCTTGGCCCCCCTCCAGCTGCTGGCAGGACAGAGAGACACGGGCCAGCTCCTCGGGACCTCGGAGGGCTGTGACCTGCTTGATTTCACACAGCCAAGGGGAGGGGGGAGGCTGTGGGGAGACCCCAGTCCCACCCCCCCACACCAGCACACAGACCCTCCCTGCCCAGTTTCCCTCCCCGTCCCACCTGAGATACTCACAAATATATCAAAGAAAGAGGTCTTGAATTTGTACTTGATGATTTCATTCCTCAGGTTCTTCTGAATGCCATCCTTGGTCTGAAGGGGAGACAGGGAAGCAGGACGTTATGGAGCGTGCTGGGAAGAGACCAGCAGCAGGAGGAACCCAGCAAAGTGGGGAGCAGAGGCCACTGCCAGGTCAGGTTGTGTGTCAGGTGGCCCAGGACCACGGGAGGACACCACAGGGGTCTGTTTCACACCAAGGAGCACGAGGTAGGTGGCCAGATACACTAAACACTCCTGTGGGTGGGGGGGGGGGGTTCTGACACTGAGCAGCTGCTCCTTGAGCTCCAGCACCTCTGGATTGCAAGGTTCAGAGCCTGAAGGCCTTCAGCAGACACCCCCCACCCGTGCCCACTGCCTCAGGTGACAGAATTCAGCTGTATGGGAAGAGACAGGAAAAAAAATGAAAAAACAGAGGAAATTCTTCTCTGGCACCTTCAGTAACACGCTCAACAAAGTGTCTCCCCCAGCCTGGCCACCAAAACCTCTCCCTGGGCCAGCTCTGTCAGGGGGGTCACTCAGCATTTCTGCAGTGATTGTCCTCCCTGTGCAAGCACCGAGGGGCCCTCTCTCCTCCTGGAGCATGAGGGACACACACGGACACCAGGAGAGGGTGAGGAAACTGGGAAGAGGCAGAACAGGTCCCCAGGCTGTCACACTGGGAGAGTGGAAAAAGCTCCAAGAGCAGCTCTCTTGCCTCACTCCCTGGGGCCCTGACAAAGCCTGGTAGTTCTGACACCCCCAGATCCTGCTCTTGGCAGGGCTGGAATCTCTGCTGTGGAGGAAGAGGATGGCTCAGGTAACTGGAACAAATGCTTCACCTTTAGGCTATTGGTTTGAACACAGCCCAGCTGGCCTGGAAGCTGCTACAGGCTGACAGCTGTTTGATGAGCTGTGAGAAACAAGTTGGTGGATCTCAGGCCAGTTCTTGGCAGCCTGGTGCCCTGGCACCCTCTCGGCAGACAGTCCAAGGACAGAAGAGGCAGCCATCGGGAAACGGTCCCTCTAGGTCAGGGCTGGTGCTGAATATTCCAGGGAGAGGGAGGAAAAGCAGCTCCCGCCCCCCTCGCTCCAGCCCCGGGCCCTGTGCCAGCCTCACTGGGCTGCCAGGAGCCTCCTCCCCACACCAGGGCCAGGAGATGCTGCTGGAGGAGCAAAGCACAGGGATGGCTTCGGATTAGGGATTCTGAGGGGGTGTTTTCAGGTTAAGTACAGGCCAGGGTGAGGAAGGAGAGCAGTCGGAGGCATCTCCCAGCCTGGAGCTCACAGAATGAGAGGCAGAGAGACATTTAACGAGGGCCAATTTGCTCTGTCTTATCTCCCATTTGATAACAGAAGCATTAGTCACGGTATCAAACCGGTGCTCTTCATAAACTGTCCTAATAGCTTCAGATCTGCAGCATCCCAGGGGCCCAAAGCTGGTTACTCACTCCCTGGGTCGCCCTGGTGACTGTGCTGGAGATGATCCCCCCGGGGCTGGAGGGTTGGATTTGCAGGCAGCACCTCTCAGCCCAGGACAGGGAGAGGAGCAGGAGGCCGGGGATGGAGCTGGGTGTGCAGGATACACCGTCGGCATCGCTGGAATTCGGGCTGAGAGGTGGATTTTCTATGCAGGGAGGGGAGGGGACAGGGGTCTCTAGGGGCTCTGGCTGATGGGGAGGGTGAGGGAGCTGCTGCCAGAGACAATCTGTTAAGTGCAGACACCGGGGAGATAAAGAGGGCAGAGATAAGAGCCGCTAAGTGAGAGCAGGATCCAGTGCTGATAAATGGAAGCCAGGCCCCCTCAGGGCTCTATCGGTTCATCTCTGTGCTCAGGTTGTTCCAGGGGAGGACGTGTAGTACCCGAGACCTGCCACCAACCACGGCTGAAACCAGTCGGGACCAGTTCAGGGGGAAGGGGAAAAAAAAAAAAAAAAGGAAAAAAAAAATCAAAACAAAATAAAATCCAGGAAGTAACTTTGACCTGATGGGACTAAAAGTAAATAAACTGGATTTCCCCGGGTATTGCGAGAGTGGCTGAGCAAACAGCAGCCCGCAGAGGGGAGGGGGGGAGGAGCAGCCCCTTCGTGTCCCCTCCCGTGCTGGGGAAACACCCCCGGCTTTTGGAAGCCGAGATTAGCAGAGTGCTGGGGACAAAGCTCAAAGTCCCTTCTGGTTCTGCTCAACAGGCAGGGGGGTGACAGGAGGGTCGGGGGGGCTGATGGAGGGTCTGGGCTGGCCATAGAGGGGTCTGCACAGCCCACCCTGCTCCTCCCACGCTGCCAAGCAGCAGCAGCAGCAGCTCTGGGAAGGGGAAGGGAGCAGCAGAGCAATGTGGCCAGGCCCTCAAGCCGGCGATTGCAGGGGCCCAAGGTCTCATTAGCGGCTCGTTAAGGAGCCCGGCTGCAGGAAACCGGCCGCACTCGACACCAGCAGCTCAAGGCTGGGAACAACAAACAAAACACTTGGCCCGAGGCTTCTGAACCGGAGCAATTAACGCCGGGGGAGCAGAGTTTAAAACGCCAACTTGGAAAGGGCAGACACTCCCCGGCTTGGCTTCCCTCTCCCCACCCCCCCCCTCCACCCCTCACAACTCACGTTCAGCTCAATTATCCACAACAAAGAGATGAAGAGCAGGTCGAAGGTGACGAAGAGGCAGAAGGTTCTCCTCACATCCGAGATGGCTTTTCTCTTCTCGGGAGAGAAGTAGCAGTACGGGGAGAAGCCCTGGCTCTGGGAGAAGGAGGTGCTGATGGAGGCGATGGCTGGGAGGCTTCGTTCCAGCTCCGTGGGTTTGCTCATCCTTGGCCCAAGAGACCCGGGGGCTACGTCAGGCAGGGCAGCATCTGCCAAGGCAGCACGGTCATCTGTGGGGACACAAAGGGGACAAGGGACTGCTGCAGAGAGGCCAGGGGAGGCTCTGAAGGTGCTGAGGGGCCTGGAGCATCTCTGTGCCCAGGCCAGGCTGAGAGCCCTGGGGCTGTTGAGCTGGAGCAGAGCAGCCTGAGAGGGGAG
>JAOEGS010000711.1:19021-36111 GCA_025447755.1 Corythornis vintsioides | reverse complement strand
ATGGTTGGTGGGGGGGGGGGGGGGAGTTGGGAGGGGGGGGTGTGTGGCTGGGTGGTTGGGGGTGGGTGGGGCGGGAGGGGGGGGGGGGGGGGGGGGGGGGGGGGGGGGGGGGGGGAATGATGCTAAATGTTCACATACCTCTTTTTTGTTGTTCTGAAGTGTCCATGTGTGCAAAGCACAGAGCTCCTTTGAAGAACTTTTGATACTTATTTGATCTTTTCTTTCCAGAAAACAACTCAAACGCTGCTCTGGAGGCAGTGACTAATTTCCTCTCTGGCTTGTCTATGGGATTCATCCATTTAGCCTTAATTCAGGAGAAGGGTGACATCCCTGCCATAGGAAAGTTCGGACTCACAAATGGGAAGTTCACCAAAACACACTAATTTGCAGTCCCCAGATTTTGATGAAGTAGAAGTGGGTATTTCACACCCCAGGGCTCTGCCTGGATGTGGCTGGGGGAGCTCAGCACCCCTCTAAAACCACATTCCAGCCAATCAACACCAAAATGAGCAGCTTGCATTGATTAATGACTCCAGAAATATTAGCACCTTATGTAGGAACCCTGTGAGGGTGGTAAAAGGGAGTGTATTATCCAGATATTCAGATACAACTGTCACAAATCCAAGAACCCTTTATTGTTGGTTTTATTGGGAATTTATGGCTTGGTATGAAATTTTGTGATGGTGAATTTTGAAAAAAATAATAAAATCAAGTAATACAAACAAGAGGTTTCCAAGAAGAAAAAAAAAACAAATAAAAGAAATGAAAGAAAAAGAAATAAAATGTTTTCCCATGATACAAAATGAAGTCAATCTGCTCTGTTAATTTTTGGGCTATTACAGGGGGATGTGGAAGGATTTGATGCTGGGAATATGCCTGTTGCCTTTTGAAGTTCCCATGAAAATCTGTTCAAATTTGGCCATGCTGAATGCATTTGTGAAATTACTATTTGCACATGCTCAGTAGAGCCTTGGGTTGGTTTTTGTTTTGTTTTGATTAGTATTTTTAGCAACTCAAATCCCTAGAGAATCACCTGAGTAGCCTGGAGCTGTGCCAGAACCTCAGACTGATCATACTCCAGCCCAGGACATCACTGTGAAATGCAGGATGGAGTGATTTTTTTTTCAAGAAGAGGGAGATTACAGCCCTATGGATGAACATGTGAATGGCACAAAATAGATGTTATTATGCTTTTAAAACTCACAGATACCATCAGCAGATATGGAGCCAGAGTCCTTACAACTGTCTTTGCAAGTCAAGAGAAATTAACAGGAGCTTTTGCTACCAGGCTGCTTGAAATAAATTGTAGGAGATGATGCTCTCTGAACATGTCCCTGATTCAGAGGAGATTTGGTGTGTGTGTGTTGTCTGGACAGTCACTGTTCTGCTTTTCCACCTGCAAAGCAGGATCCATCCCAGCTCCTGTGGAGACATGCAACCTTTCCTCCCCTCCTGACCACTCCTGGCCCTTCAGCTGTCTTTCCAAATCGTATGTGAGATTGTGGAGTGAGGAGAGGACATCCCTGCTCAGGGACAGAGCAAACAGGACCTTTCCTCTGTGTGCCACAGCCCTAAACGTGTCAACACACGGTCAGACCAGCAAAGGGGAATTTTACCTGGTTATGGCCACAGGGAGATAAGAGCAGCAGTGCTGCTAAACAGAATTAGTTTGTTATTTGTATGGCATTTAATTGTGATGAATAAAGGTCAGTGTGTTCTCACAGTCCTGCCATTTGTGTTGGGGAAAAGAGCAACTGTGGCTCTTCTCTCCAGCTCCAAGATCTCACACTCCCTTGCTCTACAGGCAGGTATTCTCAAGTGCTTTTTATGAACCCACTCCACAAAGAGAACTCTCTTGCCAAGAACCCAGAAATAACTTATCTTTTAAATCCTCACCCACCATAATAACAAAGAGACTCAATTGTACCCAAATGCAGGAGGCTATAAGCAACAACCTCTCTCCAAGATAGTAACCAAAAGAAGTTTGGCTTTTCCCTGATGTCCACATGATGTCCAACACATGATGTCACACATGATGTCCAACATTTATACACTGCCCTTGCCATTCATGTACTTTCTACCTCCTAGTCTTGTGTCTTTTATATTTCACAGGGAGCTGCAGCAGATCTACCCCATAATAATGTTTAAGTAACAAGGACTTTGAGACTCACCAGTACACCTTGCACGTTCAAGTGCACACCAGCTCTCAATGTGAACCAGCATGTGATGGGAAATGGAAGGGGTTATGCTCCAGCAAACTGCAAAAGCCTGTCCATTGCAGGTGTTCTTCAGTGCAAGTATCAGGGCACAAAGGTCTGAGGGTGGCAAACTCCACATCTCATGTTGCAGGACATGGTGGAGTTACATGGACTCAACACCCAGCACATACAAATCACAACACATCAGACCTCCAGGGAATTCCTCTCCTCAGAAGGATTTAATGACACTGAGCTGAGATGCTCCACACAAGGGATTCACCTGCTGCAGGTTTACACCTTCACCTGATGATCTGCTTGGTTATTCTTGACCCAACATGCCCAAGGCTGGCACCAGTCCTGCATGTCCTCTGCCTGCCCTCTGCTTCCTACATGGCTTTGCCTGACTCCCGTGGACCCATGAGGCTCAGACAGTGCTTCACGAGTAACACCACTTTCCTCAGAGCCTTCCCTGAACGTCTCCTTCAGGCTTTTTATCACCTGGTACTCCATCAGCTTTTCTCACCGAGCTGCCGTGAGGGATAATGTGCTCAGGAGAACATCGTTAGGTGCAAACACAGACACTGCAGCCACTGACAGATGGAGGAATCACACTGTTTCCCAAGAAAGAAGGGCAGGATAGGAGCAGGGATATCCGAACCAGCCTTGCCGTTTACATATACCAAGCTACAGCTACATTTGGATATGCTGCTGTATTCACAACCTTCCCAATTGCCAGGCTTTCAAATACACACATTACCACCAGAAGTGCTCTTGCTTAAGTGCTCCCATCTCTAGGATTTCCTTTGAAGTATCTGACTGAAGTAACGTAAAGTGCATTTCAA
Source organism: Corythornis vintsioides (assembly GCA_025447755.1). Taxonomy (NCBI): domain Eukaryota; kingdom Metazoa; phylum Chordata; class Aves; order Coraciiformes; family Alcedinidae; genus Corythornis; species Corythornis vintsioides. Next base: position 33,071 of record JAOEGS010000711.1, on the reverse strand, counting down.
TTGGCAGTGAATGCAGGTTAAATGGTAACAGCACAACAGATCCAGTGTTTGTTCCCTGGGCTTTTCCTTTTACCAGTCTCTCCTTTTAAGAGAGCTGGTTACTTACTATAACACTGCATTCAGGCACCTTCAGTCTATTAAGCCTCTTTCCTGACCCTCTATACAACTGCTTGAGGATGCTGTGAGCTGTATCAGTACTGCTTTAGCACATAAAAAAAGGGAGTAAATGCACTGCTGAGTGCCCAGGCTGAGCAGTAAGCGGTGGGTAAACTCTTCTTTAGAGATCTCTGCACTCTCTTTTCTCTTTGGCTACACCACAAAGCTGGCTGGAGACTGAGCCAATCCCTTTGGATCACTTTGGATTGGTGTGTCACCTCCCAGAGGTGTTGATGGATCATCAGCTATTTAACCTTTAAATAGAGTACTTGTCTAATTCAACATTGGCTGAAGAACGTGTATTATGACAGAAAAATAACCAAGTCTGCACTGAAAAATGAAATAGCCCTACCTGCCCCTGCCAGCCACACTCTCCACTCGAGGTGGCCGAGCCAGTGCATCACTCTGAAAAACCACCAGAAAACACAGAGTAGGGGAGGATCTTGACCTAAGTCACTAGTGTCATACCAGAGGTGTCTTACCCTGTCTGGTCCTGCACAGGATCTTGGTCACCAGAAAGAGGAGTCACCCATGGAAAAACCTGGCACTAACATCTCCCAGTGGTTCATAGCCAGGGTACTTTTTAATGGAGAAAGGACTGCTCTGGGTTAGGGATGTGCTCATACACTACCAAGGTGTGTTGGGGAGGAGAAGACATGGATTATCTGAACAGGGACTCAGAGGTTCATTCCTCCTTCCACTTCTCTACCACAAAATCAGGCTGAGTGACTTGTAAAGGTAACAAGAGAAAGGATCACATCCTAAAACCATCCTGGAGCCAGGCTAAAGCTTTCCCACCAACAAACTCTATTTGTGCCTATGGAAGAGGGAGATCTGACTTTAACTGTTGCAGTTAACTTTCATGTGCTTCATACCTAAAAACTCAAGAGGATTTTCTTTTTTTTTCTTTTTAAAGCTATGAGATTTTTTTTCAGATTTTTTTTTTTTTTTTTTTTTTTTTTTTTTTGGAGTGGAAAGGAGGGAAAGAAAAGGAACTGAAAACATTATATCTCAGTGTCTTCCAGATCTGGATGTTGGTAGCTTCTTATAGCTTCCTCCTGGCTTCTTAGAACCTCCACCCATGATAGATGTTTAACATGCTGTAATGCACATTGCTCTGTAATGACTTTGGTGGAGCCATTACAATGAGTTACACCAGTGACAGATTGATACTTAAGTCAGTCTATGTTTGCATAATATCTGCCTAGGTTTTCACATAGCCCCCCATTACCAGTGCACATACAGCATGGTGGTGACAGCCATATGACTGGTGGGTACAGCCCGAATCCCTGTCACACATTGCCATGGTACCCAGAGATGAATCACCCAGCCCCTTAAACAGGCAGACAATAATTTCTAGAGTAAATCATTATAAAATGGAGGAAATAAGTGACTATCATTGGCACTCATTTGATCTAATGGAACCTCACACTAAATTGCTAATATTCTCCCTCCTCCACTTGTTTTTTTTTCTTTTAAATGACAGAAACAAATAAAAATCTCTCTTTTCAACCAGCTTTCAAAACACCATTGGCAGGTACATGGTCTGCTGATGACACACAGATTTGTCTTACCTCCTCAGGCTGGGGAACAGTAGCTCTGCCTTTCAGATTCAGGAGAGACTCAGCAACCTGCAAATTGAAGGGAGACACGTTTACTGCTCTCTCCTAAACTCCTTTCTTCCCTGGAAGAAGGCAGTTTTTGGTTCACTCGAGTGGAAGTTGGCTGTCCATTTCCTGATGGCAGCGAAGAGCAGAGTCCCATCTGGTTGGTGCAGATGCCACTGTTTTGACTTTATCCAGGTGGTCACCCAGCAAACCCTGTTGTGCCTAATTATTTAAGAGGGTTGTGAAACACTAGGTGATTTTATATACCATATGTGCTAGCAAACATAAGCATGAAGATGCTGGGACTTAATGATGTGGCAACTTCAGCTCTGAATCTTCTGTGTTTTATGGCTGAAATCTGACCTTTTGCTTTGCTGTAATGCACTTGGTAGCGTTTAGCAGGAAAGAAGAGCAAGCAGAATTGGAGACAGGGAGGTTATCAGCAGTGGTTACAAAGCCACCCTCTATCCTCTATCAAGATAAAACACTTGACTCAATTTTAGAATATCCATCTTAGCAGGAGAGAAGGTGGGAAGGGAGGGGAGGGGGGAGAGAGCCTGGCCTTCAAATGGAATTGCAGGGTTTGGAGTTGAGATGCTTCCTTCGTGGTGCCAGAGCAAACCCCAGAGCTGCTTCTTTGGAGCAAAACAACACCACGTCAGGCCTCCTGCTCTGGATATTCATTTATTTATTTCAAACGCATGTAGTTTGCTACTTTGGCTTTTCAAACAATGGGAAGGTACGAGGAGAGAAAGATAATAAATTGCATTCCCTCCTCTCTGCCATCACAGGAAACCTTGAGGGACTGTTCAGCAAGCTAGAGCTCTTATCTGCCTTTGGGCGATCTCATTATCAAACCTTCATTTTGCTCCCCAGCAGGAGAGATGGCCTGCAATGTATGATAACCTCTACTTATGAAACTCACACTCCAGAAATCTCTGATAATAGGCCAGCTAAAATGGAAAACCAAAGAGCAGGCAGTGGGCTTTCAGTCACCAATAAAGGCTGTGCACATGCACGTGCTCCAGCAGCCACTGAGACACCCTTCTGTTTATTTCTATTTCTCTGCATCATTCCAGCTCTGATGGCACCTCCCAGAACTTAAACCACAAATTTAATACCAACACCTTCCAGCATACTTGGAATCATATTTTCAACTAAGCCCGAGAGCCGGAGCAACCTGGGTCCCATCTATAGAGAGGTCAGGGAAATCAGTGGGAATTATAACCTATCTAACCTGCTCAGGTGTTTCCATAAATCCCATCAAACACTTAGTTAAAGACTGTTGAAAATAGGAGCTGTAGGAACATAAGTACTTCCTGGGGGTACAGAGAAAAAAGAAGAGAGGAGGAATGAAGTGAATCAAGCTCCTAAAACACTTGGACACTTGGATGATATTTCTTTTCAATTACATTCCTTTTGCTAGTTCTCCTGTGAGCCCTTTCTCTCATCAGTTTAACTCTTTGCTTGCACCAGTGTAATGTTTATGGTGGTACAGCCCAGTTCATCCTTCAGCCACCAAACTCTATTTCTGAACCTTTCTGCTCTCAGTAGGCAGCTGAGGAATGAATGAGTTTGCAGCCCCCCCAGGGCAACCCCTTCTGGGTGCAGGCTACAGGAGATGAGAGATCAAGGGCTCTCCACCAAAAAAAGCCCTGTTAGCCACTCAGTTTTGTTTGCATCAAGATGCCAGAAGCTCAAGAACCACTTGTGAACTGGGATTCAACCCATTTCCTCCCCATGAAGAAAATTTTCTGCTGGCCCTTTTCAGCAGTGAGTGGCCACATCCCTCTGCATGGCCAGCTGTCAGCAGTGTGCCAGCCTGCTGCAAAGTGCCCTGTCACACCCAGGGGCTGGAAAATGGCACTGGAGAGCCAAGAGATAGGCAGGGGATGTGGGGAGTTCAAAATTCACACCCATTTTACTTGGCTTCTTCTACATACCCTGCCAACCACCATGCCCTGCAAAGTGACCCAGCCTACAGCTGGCCATGAGTGCACAACTGCAACACACACCTCAGGTCAGGGCTCCACCAGTAGCTGCCAACCCCAGTTTGGGAAGATGAAGTGCTGGGACAAGTAGCAAGTGTGGAGAGGTCCTTCTGAGCACAAAAAGGTCTCTAGAAGGACTCCCTTGAATGTACAGCCCCATGAATCTGTGCATTCCCACTTGCATGGGTGGCACTGTAATCACTTACCAGCTCCACGAGTTCCACCAAAAGTAGCTGCTCTGCCATGGAGAGGCTTCACAGACATGGCATTAGGCCATGAGAAGCAGGTCTGCATCCCGGGGCCACCCCATCCCCAGCAACTTCTTTATCATAACCTGAAAAACATGGCAATGAAGGCGATGAACTTAATTCTCATCTCCTTTTGTTGCACTGCTGGGAGATGTTCTGGATCAGAAAGGAAACAGTGTGAAGGTGAAGCACCTGGAAGCAGCAAAAACCCTTCCCCTCTTTTTGTTTCCACTTTTCTAGCAGTAAAAAGGCTCAGCAAAGGTCTGTTGGTCTCCGTCACAAGTTTGGGTGTTGCGAGAATGTATTTGCACTTGTAAAATCTCCCCAGGTATAACACGCTGCTGAAAAGTTGCTAACACTTTTAATTATATTTTAATATATCATAGGGATTATAGTTTTAAGACTGTAAAAACATAATCAGCCTGAAAAATCCCAGCTAGTGAGGGAATAAATGCAGAGGACAAAAATAATAAGATATGAAAAGATTTTTCATATTAAAAATTAAATAGGTTTTGGGTTTAAATTCTCTTTAAACAGAACACAATATAAAATTAAAAAAAATAGAGGGAGGTACCCAGTTACCTCCATGGACCACACTAGGATAGATTGTCCTTGAACAAAAGAGTAAAAGCAAGAGAAATCCCCACACTAGATCTTGGATATGGGGAAATGCCCATCCAGGGGTGTTTCTCCAAACAAGAAGAGGCAGAGAGGGAAGCAGGAGCTCTCCTGACCCACAGGGAGCACTTGGCCACCTACACCCTGGGAAGGGAGCACCCTCAGTTCCCCCCTCCTTCCTCTGCACAGGATGTAGGGTTTTAATTGAGCACACCACCACCACCAGCAGAAGGGAGAACAGGAACCAGGTCACACTCTTACAACACCAAAATTACTTTTTTTTTCCCTCTTAGATTAGAAGTTTTCAGTCACAATGCCAGTTAATCTACTTAGATTGTTTTAGACTGAGGAACTGGACTAGATGACCTTTTAGGGTCCTTTCCAACCCCAGACATTACATTTTTCTACTCAGGAACACCACAGCCTCTCAGTAGCACATAGGTTGAAGTTTGGGGTTTCTTTGCTGGGAAGTGGAATGATTCACTCACTGCTGAGGTCAGACCCTAACCAAGTCCCCAAAGAAACACTGATATTATCCGTAAGTCAAGCCTAGTTCAGACAAACACACTCCCTTCAGAAACAGGTGAAGGTGTAGGTGGAATTCCAAGCATTACCATTTTAACAAAGGTGTTTTGATGTCTTCTTAGGTGTTATGTTGCAAAAGACCAAAATTTGAACCCTAAAAACCCCAGCTCTCAAGGCAGCAGGTGTCTGCTCCCAACCCTCCACCCAGCGTTTCACACCAAGGTGGACTCCAGGGAGCTGGAAGGAGCTGGAGCTGGTGTTTGTTCTCCTCCCCCAGTGCTAAGGGCAGGTAATTATCTCTGCATTCCGAAAGGAATGTGACAATAAATATGGCTGTCGTTTTTCATTACTGCTTAGTGAACAAAGGGAACAAAAGGAACAAAAGGAAATCTGTTTTTTCTAAACTGGGCTTGCAGGTGCTTGTATGTACACAAGGCATGAGTGGAGGCACAGAGTTTATTGCTATTATTTGCTATGGATATACCAATCCGGGTGAATGCCCCCAAATTTACCATCTTTTTTAACTAATTAAAAATAATTCCCTGGGAAATCCTTCCCTCCTCCTTGATGTCCCACCTTCTTACTTGATGTCCCACCATTGGGTTTGTTGGCTTAAAAAGGAAATTCTTTGAAAGGCAAGAAATGCAATGATGTCTCTCTGACTTCTACCCTACAAAGCACAAATATTCTTTTTCTTGTTCCTCCACTATGTGACCTCCTCTCAGTAGTGCCTAGATGAAATAATTTATCTTGGTGACCACTGTCTTACCACACTGGAAAATATGGCTAAGGAATTTGGGTAAATACAAGTACTTAGGTGATGTGTTTGTGTTTCTTCCCTCTGTACTCATCTTTGACACTCCTGTTTTAAGGCAGACAAGATGAAATAAAAAATGCTCAATACCCTTAATCACTGAGAAGATCTAATTGGAGATGCAGCCAGTTCAGGGTCCATCTCTATGCCTGTGTATTTTTTTTTTTACATGGTTCCTAGGTGTTTTCCTGACTAACCAAATAGACACTTTGATTTGCCAAACTGTTATTAGAGAAAACAATTCAGAAGGTGTTCACACTGACTGCAAAATTATCTCCTGAGCTGCAGAGAGAACAGTTTACACTCATCTGTCTGAAATCCAACAGCAAATGGAAAATGATGGTGTAAGCAAAATTTCTCCTGGCAACTATTGACGTAGGAAACATTAAACTCTGGAAAGAGCTGAAAACCACGTAGGTCACAACAGTCACATACAGAGGTTCCCAGAGCAGTTTGCCCTCTCCCTTTCTCTGCTACTAGATCTCTGAAGCTTTGCTGAGATGCAGCAGTGTCCAGTTTGCTGCTGTCACATCCCAGATCCTGTCCTCAGTCTGCCAAGCTATTCTCTACAGCTTCTGTACATCCCCTCCTTCTGCATCTCAGCTCTTTATGTCTTGTCACTCTGACTACCCCCTTCTCCACCCCAGGGCTCTGGTCCCTGGTGGTCTCTGCTGCACCCATACTGGTTTGCTATCAGGACCCAACCTACAGAACCCCAGGCACCAGCTGTTTGATAATATCTGCTCTACAGAAACACTTTGAGATCCTTCTCCCCATGGCAGCACTAAAACTCCAGACCCATAGGGTCTTACAGACTCATACTGCCCACACAACTTGTGCCTTTAACTGTTCTTCAGGAGTCCACAGCTGCCAAGTTGCTGCATGTTCCTCTGTTCTTTCAGTTCATATGTACTAAAAATCAGTAATATTATATATATGTTTATATAGCAGAGCTACAGTGGGCCCAGAGACCTGAGAAAGCTCACCCACCCCAGAAGATGTCAGTTTCCAGCAGCATGGACAATCTGCACCAGCTGACAAGGGGTGAGCTGAGGTCTCTCCTAGCACAAAGACTGTGCAGATACAGGAGCATCGTGGGGCTGATCCTCAGCTGGAGAAAGGCTTTGTGATGGACATTTCTACACTGGATGCAAAGGTGCAGACCCACTCAAGTTAAGTCCTCACCAGCTGTGGTAGGCCAAAGCTCAATGATGTAACTGGATTAGTTCCTGTACAATTCCAAGGAGGGGTAGCCCAGAAGTAGTGTATAGCAGCTGCAAGCCCATCTCTGCCAGAAGTGCAGGAAGAGAGCAACTGGAAATTGGCAGGAAAAAAAAAAATCTGAAATAAAGAACATGGATGGAAATGGAGATGGTTCTTATTTCTCTCTCCTCTTATCTGGTCTCAACCTGTTTGCTCTAACGAGCACCTTCTTGTCAGTAGCCACAATGACATCAATTGAGTGGGAGTGCAAAGCATCAACATTACTTGGGAGAACAATTCAGTTAGGGAAGGTTGCTCTGCTGGTAATATCAGAATCAAAACATCCCAGTGCAAAGACAGAGAGGCTAACAATTCAATTTACACCGTGAATGCTGAACAGCACATTAAGCAAATCAGCTCAGATGGCTCTGAGTTGTTCTTGTTGAAAGAAGATCAGAAACAAAATTTCCAATCCCATGTATCACATCTGAATGCTGGAGCTGGAACACTAAAATATTCACAGTTGATATTTTTCTCTCTGTGCACTTGATGCCACTGATCAGCCTTTTACAGCTGCCCTGTGGAAGTGCTGTGGTCCTTTACAGAAGAAATATCCAGTTTACTAGATGGTTATGTCTCATGTAAGGGGTTGGCAGAAAGATATTTTAGTGATGTTTATGTTATTTTATTCTTCTGTCATAAGATCATCCACAATGGAATGCTCAAGAAAGCTTCCAGCAAGAGTTTGCCATTTTCCCTACCATTTGAGGATTAACTTTCCAAAAACTGTGAGTTTCCATTCCAAGGATTTTGGAAGAGTTTTAAGCAAGTTTGGTACCTATATACTAATATATAACATACTAATGCACCCAGAGGTGCTCCCCCACCTCTGCCATGGGGCATTTGGTGGAACAAAGAGTCTGTCCAAAAAAAGACACGTGGGACTAGTTAGTGTGAGGAAGAGGAGGCTGAGGGGAGACTCATCACTCTCTACAACACTCTGAAAGGACATTGTAGAGAGGCAAGTGCTGGGCTCTGCTCACAGGTAATTAGTGATAGAACAAGAGGGGATGGATTCCAGCTGCTCCAGGGGAGGGGCAGACTGGGCAGTAGGAAAAGAGCAGCCAGAGCCTGGCACAGGCTGCCCAGGGAGGCGGTTGAGTCCCCAGCCCTGGGTGTGTTTAAGGGTCCTTTGGATGTGGTTTTGAGGGATGTGGTTTATGGGTGAACTTTATAGAGGAGGACTGATGGTTGGACTGGATGATCCTAAGGGGCTTTTCCAACCTCAGTGATTCTCTGGTTCTCTACCAACAGTCTTTCCATGATGGACCTGACCTTTGGAAAACATCTCCAAACACCCCTTGACTCTCTCCTACACCCTGGCCCATACAGTCCAGAGGTCCCCAAATACTGCAGCAGAGCCCATATACATAAATATGTATATATAACAGTGGAGACAAGTCTGAGAACAACTTTATGGCCTAGAGCAGCTTGTGATTTTATAGCTGTGAACATCTCCCTCTGAAAACTTGAGGGGGTGGAAAGAAAGCCCCCCAGCTGGGGGGTGTGGAGCCAGCCAGCCCCGAGCCTCTCGCTCTGCAATGTCCCCACAGTGCCGAATGTTCCCAGGGCAGGTTACACTGAATTACACAGAATTACTGTTGAGGCTGGAAGAGACCTTTGAGATCATCAAGTCCAGCCTAAGACCTGACACCACGACACCTCTTTAATTAGCTCTTGGTGAGCCTCACGTTAGCACGGCTGGGCAGAGCCGGGCGTTCACGCTCACTTCCCCGCACGCCCCGGCTCACTTGGAGCTATGCTCTGCCACTTAGAAATGTTTTAAGATTCATTAACCTCCTTCTGCACTCTCCAGCTAGAGAGACAATATATCAGGAAAGGAAACCTGCAGCAGCAGTGAGACAGACAGGATGATAATTTCTCACCCATTCTCCTCTCCTCTGCTCTAATACACTCTGGATAATCACACCCGGAGCTAGATCCGACAGGGACAAAATTAACTGGAACTAGAACTGGGTCCTCACACGTTTCTCACTTGTATCTACACAAGGCACTGCGACCCTTCCCCATCTGTCACCTTGTCCACACGTCAGCCGTGCCAGCTAACAGCCCAACTTCACTGTGCCGTGCCAGCCTGTTCTGCATGAAAGGATGTGGAGACAGCCATGGTTGTGTGCACACTGCTCTCCACGGCTGCACCTGCCAGAGCAGACATGGCCACTGCCCCTCCAGTTATCCCAGTTATCCTAGTCCTATGTGTGTTCCCACACAGGTGTGGAAATTCAAGGTGTGCTTTCCCCCACGGGTCTCTCTTTTCCCACGACTCACTGCAGTTTAACCATCTCTGCAGTGCTTTTATTCAGCTGTTTGTGTCTTAAAGGTATGGAAAATACCTTTGGAAAAAGAAGCCTGGTAATGAATTCTGTAGTTGTCTTTATTGTTCCTCATAAATGGCCTTTGGAAAATTAGCTTTCTTTGGTCGAAATAGAACCTCCTCAATTTTATGAAGGTTACTGGGTGTGCTAGGCTTTCCTGGACCTGAATTAATAGTGACTAGTTTGACACATACTACTTAGTTTACCTGGGTAGGTTATTACTTTCTTATCTAACTACATTAATTGATTCTACATCACTTAATAGCTCAATAGCTTATCAGGTTACTTCACTCACTAGACAAGCTAAATGTCTGGAGGCAATTAGAGTGTCATTCTCCGTAATAACAAGTTTCTTTAAGAAGTTGCTGATGAGGTTCTTTATTACCCAGATTATAAAACGTATCTTGGTACTGTTATAAATATAGGTACAAATTGAAATGACTTACCAGGAGTTCCACTCTCCCTAGCAACCAGTCAGATCTTAGGCTCATTTTAGGAATGGTTGTTTTCTCCCCTTCCACCCCCCTCCCCAGTGCTCTCTCCTGCCTTCCTCGTGATCTGTGTCCAATTTTCTGTCACTCAGAGGTGATCCATCCGTCACATCTATGACCACGGAGGATCTGTCACTGTGTCCCTTGCAGTTTGCCATTCTCAGTGTTCAGTTCATTCTGAGGACGTTACCTCCAGGGCACCAAGGCTCCACATCACACTTTAATTATGGCTGCTCCAAACCTTGGCTGCCACTTGCATGGTAAAGTGCAAAGGCAGAGAGGAGCGCATCCTGGTCACATTTCCACCCGCCGACAGCTGTGTCGTGCAGGATCAGTACACACTGGTCCCCAGGAGAAGATCTGAATGACCTGTGCTGTCTTTTACCCCACCACAGCTTTCAGTTTCAAGCTCAGTCACCTGGTTCATTTCTCATTCAGGGATCTGAAAAGCCATCAGATGTCTTTTATCCTGTGCAACACAGCACCTCGGATGAGAGCCCTCTCTGTGCATATCCAAATACACGCTGGTGCCCCACAGAAACCAGAACATTTTTGCTTACTACAAGCATTCAAACAGTAATAAATGCCTCTTTCCATGGATTAAATTAATAGCATTTAAAATTAAGTGGAAGATCATTAAACTCATTTGTTAAGCTGTCTACAAGACTGAGGTGTATTGTGGAAAGAGCTCAAACACAATCGGACTGCTGTCCACTTCTGGGCAATCCCCAAACCCAGCTGCACTCCACAAAACCTCCATCAAAGTTTTCTTATCCCAAGCCAGTGTTTCACTCTTGGGCAGTGAGGGAAACAAGAAGAGAGGGAAGGGGGGTTGTACAAGATGGGGTTTGGGCTCTGGTGATCTTAGCAGTGCTCAGAAGGGACAGTTGAGACTCTCAAGCACTGTTCCCCAGGCTGCTGCCCCAAGGCCCCTGCTCCCCTCACCCGGTTCTCTCCACCTCACCAAAGCCAGCACTTTATAAATCTCTTTACATTACCAAAGAGGTTTAGATGCCTTTCCATGAATGCGTTAGGGAGGCTCCTCTGACTGTCACAAAAGTGACAATTTGCCTCGGTGCCTGCGGTGGCAAAGGTGCAGGAATGGTGACCCTGGGTCTCCCTCCTCACTTCCAACTTTCCAGTTGAGTCTGGAGGAGCTGGAGTAGGAAACAACAAATCCCTGTGAAAAGATGCTCTGTTTTGGCACTGCCAGCACATCAGGGCTGCTGGACTGGCGTGGTTACAGTCACGAGCTGGGTGGCAAACACAGCTAACATGTAACCCAACCATTATTCTTGGATTCTCTTTGTTAAAGCAGAGTTTTTAGATAATTAAGATGCACATCTCTGCTGCAGGGGACAACCCATTGTTTCACTTTTCACCCCCTGGCATAGATGGGAACAGAAAACCACCCATCCTGGAAGATCCCAGAGCCATGCTTGAAGGTGACAGTCCAGCTGCAGGCTCAGGTCTCATGAGGAGCAGCCCTGAAAAGCATCCAGACTGCACTCTTGGAGGTGGGTGAAGGGCTCCTTTGCCCCATTAAACCCTAATTAAAGAGCCTGCTGAAGAGCAGTGGCTGCAGAGTCCTGCTGTCAGGCAACCCCCAGCCAATGCTTCCGGCTCTTTGCTTGGATGCACTGAATAATAATTAAACAAAATCTATTCAAAACGTTAGATTTCCTTCTGCTGAAAAACACCAACAACTCTACTCCAGCCTCCCCAACAGATAGACCACAGAGCACCATCATGAGGTGTTGTCCTGAGCTAGAAGCTCCTTGGCCTGACAGCTTCGTGTATTTGAGAAGCTTCAGGGCTCTGAGCCTGCAGGAAGGTGCCTGCAAGACACAAAAGCAGCCTCCAAAGTTCAGAACAGAGTTTCTGAATGAGCCCAGGGATCCTTTGTGAGCCCAGCTCCTCTGCTCTCTCTGCCTCCTATCTTTGGCATTTAAGATGTTCAGTCATTTTCAGAGGACAAACAAACCAAACCCTCGTGGTTTGCCTTTAAATAGTATAGCCAGACCCACGGCTAGTTGATATTCACCAGCAAGAGATGTCTGCTACCTCAGAACAATTAGTCTAAAATATTTATCAGAAATAAGTGTTGGTTTTTTTTTTTTTTGTCCAAGTTTTTGAAGTTATGAGGCCTCAGATGGGATTAATGGAAATTTTAATTAAGATATGGAAATAAGCTGCTTTCTCCCTGTCTCTCCGAGACTGCAGGGAGTTAACATTATCCTCAACAGCATGTCTCAACCTGCTGGGGGAACCATTTGCAAGATGACTTTGTTTTTAAGTTCACCTTAGGCAGGATATTTAGCTGGGAATTTGATGCAAGCCCCAAGTCCACATCTGCAAATAACTACTCTGCCCCCCAGTATCAGGCTCGGTGCCACACAGGGGCACTCAGAACCACCAACTCCTTTCCCACTGCAGGGAAAAGCTTTCCTGGAGGAGGGAAAGGATTTCAATCCTTTTATGTGTTTCCCAACACACAATCCTGGCCATCTTGCTGATTAGCTGGGCTGTGTTCATAAGGAGAAGATAAGGAGTACCAAGAATTGAAGGGGTAGCAGCTGAGGAGAGGAGCCAAGCGAGGAACGTGGAGCTATGGGGATGTCAGGAGAAGCATCCCTGGAGGAGCAGGGGCTCTGCTCTGGATCTTCCCCAGGCTTGTGCTGGTTCAGACAAGAGCCAGACAAGGCTGATGCTTAAGCAGAAATTAAACTCTGATGAGCTGAAGTCTGATCAGCAGCTCAGAGCTCCCCTGGTTTCATGTCCAACACCAACAGAGCGAGCTCCCTGCTCTTGAAACACTGCCCATCACCCTTGGGAAAGCATCTATTGTATGGGTGTGTGTCTGCTTTACTCTGCAGCATTGCTAATGATGTGAACAGATCTTTTTTTGGGGAGGGAAATTATTCTCATTTAAGCCTTGGAGCAACTTTGGCCTCCAGCTTTTGGAGATCTCCTTAGAAATCAGACAAATATGCTGAAGAGCTGGGTTTGTGACTTACACAGAGAGTCTAAAAATAGTGAGGAAAGGTGTCTGCAGGAACTGTCTGGGAGCTTTTCTGCTTCCTCTTCCTCCTTTCTCCCTTTAGCCTGTGTAGACAAATCTCACCCCAGTCTAAGATGAAGGTAAATGAAGTACATAGGGACCTCTATTTTTCAACAAGAGCTATATTTTGGGATGTTTGGCTTCAAAAAATGATGGCCTGGCTTCCAGATGCACTAAGCATCTGCATTTCTAGAGGAGATCAACAAGAGAATTCTTAAGAGAAGGGCATTTTAAGTGTTTTCAAAGGTAGTGAAAAGCATTTGATAAAAGTATTTCCCATTCTGCATACAATTTTGCACCCCGTGGGCTCACACTTCCAGCCTACTGGTACCAAAAAAGTTGTTTTATTTATAGGAAACAAGTCTCATTCCCAAACCCCTGAAACCAGTGGAAGCATTTCTGAATGCACTGTGAGCGACTTATTTCATATGAGGATCACAAAGTAACTTACAAGCATTAATTAATCAAGTACTGAGACCTAAACATGAGCTATCTAGGCATTTCTATACCAAATCCATCTTCCTGACAAGGGAGGACTAAAAGGCATGAAATGACTTGTCCAGGGTCACAGACAAGTCCATGGCAATGCTAAAACTGAAATGCAAGGCAGAAAATTCCCTTCTTTTTCTTCAAACCCAGAGTCTAGCATGGGGAACAAAGGCAAAAAGGAAAAAAGGAAAAGGAATGGATGTATTAAGGATGCCCAGATGTTCTTGACATGGAGGGCATAGGTCAAATCTGAGATCCTATTTCAAGATCTAGAGAAAATTACCTTTCCAATGACACGTGACATGACCTTCAACTCCTAATAATCTAGGAGCAGTCCATTTCTGAACGCTTGGATCATGCATTTTACATCCAGGATCTCTAAATCATCTCTTATCCTTTACTTACTTCTCCCTGGTAATCAACATTTTCCCTGCTGTATCTCTCTTTTTTT
>JAOEGS010000711.1:0-18766 GCA_025447755.1 Corythornis vintsioides | reverse complement strand
TAGGCTTGGATTTACTAAAAATGAAGTGCTCCAGTGATTAAAAAACTGCAAAATCCCGACCTGCATCTGATTGTGCAACATCACCAAGCTGAGACAAGGGGAGTTTGAATAAACTGCTGCTAATTACAAAGATTTCATTGTATCTCCATTTGCACAATAAGGATGGAACTCTTTAATGACAATTTCTCAGTGCATGTGCACAGATAGAGAGTATTTGATTTTTTTGGGGTTTTTTTTTTTTTGGTGATTAGTTCTTCCAAACAGGAAAAAAAAAAAAAAAAAAAGGAGATAATCGTTATCTAAGCTCTTGACTTTCCTTGACTTAATTGAGATCTAAGCCCACTCCTAATCTGTACAGATCACAGTTGCACAATTTGGAGTTTAATTTGAAGCCCTGGTGAATATGTGCACAGAGGCTGGACGATTTGTGTGTGCACACATTTGTGTGCTGAGTAGTTTTGAACACAGCTTTTGGGTTTTTTTTCCCTCCCCAGACCTATCAGAGAAAGGTCTTTTCCCTCATAGCACACACAGCTTCTCCTTGCCTGTACTGCAGCTTTCTAAAGAGACAGGATTTTCCCCACAGCTCCATATTTCATGATCTAAATCAAATAAAGAGCTTTTGAGGATGAAAACCATCACTTGATTAGAGTGGGGAAGACCAGAGCGTTCCTGGTCCACAGTGTGTCATGTCCTTGAGTCAGGGAGAAGATCCCTTTGTGCTTTACACCTGATACTGCAAAGTTCTCTAAGAAACTGGGATGGCTAATTCTTATTGGGATACTAAATGGAGGTTTTTCTTGCACATCTTCACCTCACAGGTGCCTCAGGAGGATTCCTCCAGCCATTTAGGAACACTGGGATGGAGATCTCCCTCTCTGCATTGCTGTGGCTCAGCTGGGGAGAGCAGACAACCCAGATGGAGTGAGCAACGTAGCTAAAATCTGAAGCAACCCACTTTTGAAGCTCCAGAGAGAGGAGTTACCTATTTTTCTATCTTTTTGATTATTCTTTTGAAAGTACC
This sequence comes from Corythornis vintsioides, assembly GCA_025447755.1. Taxonomy (NCBI): domain Eukaryota; kingdom Metazoa; phylum Chordata; class Aves; order Coraciiformes; family Alcedinidae; genus Corythornis; species Corythornis vintsioides. Next base: position 17,742 of record JAOEGS010000711.1, on the reverse strand, counting down.
TGCCCATCCCATCCTAGATGGGATGAAGATGAGGTTGAAACCCCCAAGCACTGAAATATCTCCATGTTTGGTGATTGCTCCTCAGTAAGAGAAGCAGGGACTGTGTTTGTCCCCATAGGAGTCAGGGAAGAAACTGCTTCTCCTGTCACAGAGGAGAACCCTCCCTCCCCTCCCCTGCTCCCTTGCAGACGTAAAAGCAAAGCCACAGACACTAAGAAAAAAAATATTTGCTCTGCTTGTAGCTGAGATTTAGGTTGATGGCTGAGCTAAGACTGCCACAGTTTTAATTAGCTGCAGGGTGGGGACCCAGCTTATTGCTCCCATTTCCACTGTCAGGTTTTTCTCCCTACAAGAGGGTTTCTGGCATATTAAAGACGGGCTGTGAGCTGGCCAAGCATCAGCCACCACTTGGAGCAGTTTGGAACTTGACGTGGGAATGTGGCTGGACTCCATCCTCTGCCTCAAGCTGGCTGAGGCAGCCTGCAGAGGTGGGACAGGTTTGGGGTGAGTTCTGCAGCAGGTCCAGAGGCAGAGGCTGAACTGCAGTGGATTTCCACCTCTGTTGCCCTCACCCAGACCTTGCAAAACAACTGTCCCTGCCTCAGCCCTCTGCTACCTTGCCTGAGCTGAACTCTTCTTCCAAGAGCATCTCCCCAAACCCTCCTGCTCAGTATTTTTATCCTGAAGGTCGGAATGAGCTCCGAATTATCCTCACCTGAAATGAGACATTGTCCAAGCTCTCCAAGCTCTTACATGCCTGGGAGTCTCAGCTCCTAATGATTAACAACCAGTCCAAATGGGGCCTGAGAGACCCAGTAATGACAAATGTCCCCTCAAGACAAAGAGGGATGTGAAGGAACCAATCCCTTTAAGGTGCCCCGAGAGTTACTTTCAGGACCATGATAGCTCCATTAGTTGGAGCTAAGGTGTCACTTTGCATTTCATGCTACAGCGAAGTTTTCCTTTGACCAGCAGTGATTTGCACAACTTGGGGAAGTTTCTTTCTCAGTGCTGACACATTAAAGAAAAAGGCTGCATGGTGCTGCAGGCGAGATCCAATATTCCCTTGTCATCTACCATTGCCTATTGACTGTGAAAAAAGCAAAGAACACAAGCTGACCCACGCATGCTTTTGGATACCTGCATCCAAGCCTGGCTTGCTGCTTAGAAAGAGACCCTTTAGTGTTTGGTGGAGGGGGGGGTGGGCTCCTGTTTTGCCTGACCCCCAAAAATGTGTCAGACTCTTCCAGTTAAAAAAAAAAAAAAAAAAAAAAAAAAAAAGGTTTTCTTTTAGCAAACTCTGCCAGCTCTGACAGTCCCCAGCTCAGTCCCCAGGCTGTCAGCTGCTGGTCCAATTTTAGTCTTGTGTACTGTCTAGATAGCAAATTTATTGATGAAATATGGTCGTAGGTGTAAGAAAAACTTGGAAGATCTGACACAACTTCTTGAACCTATACTTATGAAGGCTAATGTGTATCTTGATGAACTGGCAAATGCATCTTTCTGTCCCTGAATGTTTGTGTATGTGAAAAAAAAAAAAATCTGCAAAAAAACATGATGCTGATAGTTTGAATGTTGGGGTTTTTGTTGTTGTTTTTGGATTGTTTGTTGGTCTGTTTTTTTTTTTTAGTCTTGCTACAGTCAGTGAAGGGAAAAAACAAGTCTGGAAAAAACAACATATAAATAATTGTTACTATGACAGTGCTGAGGAGACCCAGCCCCAGAGCAGCACTTTGTTCCACAAGTGTTTTTCTCAGCTTAAAAAGCCAAAAGCAACCAAAGGAAGAATTTTGCCCAAACATTACTGGGCACTAACAAATGTAATTCCCATCCTGCTGCACAGGCAGATGATGTTGTGTCAAGAGACTGGAGGGGAGAGTGGCAGAAGAGCTCTGCAGGTTGGCAGCTGGGTACAGAGGTGACACTACCCACAGAAATCTTGGACTAAGCTTCATGTTTCTCATTGAAATTAATGCCAAACTCCATTGTAGTCAGTCAGGTTCCTGCCCACGTGCCATGTTACCTGTGAAGGGAACTCTGCAAGCTCTGAGTCAGCCCAGAAGAGACCCCATGGGACAAATGAAGCAGGAGTTAACTCCCCAAAATCTGGAATTTGTAAGATTTTTGCCCCTGTAACTCTGAGACCAATGGGAACTGTGGGAGAAGAATCATCACAGAAAATAGGGACCAAAATAACTGTAATGTGGAAGATCATTCCCCTCCCAGATCATCACCTGGAAATCGTGTGCTGGGGATTGCCCTTTGCCAAGAGAGTGGAAACCAAAGCAGCCAGTGGCTCCAAGCACACTGAGCAACGGTTGGAGAGGGAAGAAAATCCTCCAAGTTCCCTAGAGGTTCCCTGAAAATAACCATTAAAGTCTCCTGAAGGATGGTGAGCATTGGCTGGGAAGCAGTGACATCAGAGAGGAGATGGAGCAAACTCCTTAAAATCAATGTTCATGGCTCTCTTCCCCAGAGCTTCTGGAGAGGATTGAACCCAGCAAAGCACAACCATTTGCACATGGAGCAGGAGGGATTGCTATCTATTGAGCCAAGGAGCAGGGGAAGGCAGAAATCCCTCAGAAGTGTGAGAATAAATGTCCTCAAGGAGTGGGAAGAGAGGGAGAGGTCAGAGAGATAATGTTGCTGGCTTCTGGTTTGTGGCTTGGGTCTTTTCATGTTCTCACTGTCTATGTTTGACATAAGAGTGCCCTCATCACTTTAATTTAACTTCTCTGCAGTATGTTGTTAGTGCCTGGTGCATTATTTGGGAGAAACAGAAGGTTCTGAGCCCATCACAGGAGGAAAAAAAAATAAATCATTAAGTTACAATAAAAGTGAAGGAAAAACATTTCTCTGGCAACCAGCAGCACCAGCAGGAGAAGCAGCCACACTAAGAGGGGAGAAAAGACAGGGGGGAAAAGTAAACAAGATGTCTCATTTTAAAGAAAGAAAGAAAAAGAGAGTTTAAAGCAAGGCAAGGCACATTTTTGGGTTTGTTTGGTTTGGTTTTTGTTTTTCAGGAAAGGAACAGTGAGTGAAAAGAGGACAGCTACATGGAATAATTCCCTTTGAAAAGCTTGGATAAATGGGAAGGAATATATCCTAAACAACAGCTGGGCTTTGCTGGGTGCTCCAGACAAGGGAGAGGAGGAAAAACAGCACCAAATGAAGCACATGGCAGAAAAATGCAACTCTGCTTGGCCTCTTCCTTCAAATCCTCTACCAAGCAGCCTCCAAAGTCCAAATTTCCAGGTGGAGGGAAGAAAAAGACAGTTAGGACTGGGGAGGGAGGGCAAACCTGCTGGGTGGCATTGGTGGCTCTGCCTTAAGCAGATCCCCACTGTGGTACCTGGGTGTGGGGACCCCTTTGTTGGGGTTCAAAGACCCTGCCCACTCCATGGCAACACCCATGAGAACATCTGGGGCCAAGTGGGGTGCAAAGCCCCTGCCCACTCAATGGCAACACCCACGAGAACATCTGGTCCAGGTCACAGCTCAGCCCTGCACCCTGAGCAGGGGCTGAACCTGCACTGTGGGGTGTTTATGGGCACTTCAAAAGCTTCTGATCTGGGGTCCTGCATCAGGGTGAAGCAAACAATGAGGGTCACAACTTGTTCTGGGTCAGGAATACTGGCTGGAGCAGGGAAAGGGGCAGGATCTGACCCTTAGGCTTCTATCACATCCTTCTGCTGGCAATTCCCAGCTGCTAGCACCCTCAGCCCATCCCTACTCTCCACCTGAGTTCCTATAGTGAATGTGGAGAAGGTGCCAGACCTGTAGTTGTGCAAACATTTCACATGTTTGGGCACAAAGTCCCTGACTTCATTTTGCAGCTGGGTCCTCAGGCTTCTACTTTCTGATTTTTAGACATGTTTAGAAACACAGAGAAGCCAAATGGTCCCTGAGATGTCACAGTGCTCACTGGCCATGCCCACCCTGCATGGTAATGCTTATAGTGCCAGTTGGAGCTACTGAGCAACTACAGGTCCTGGGAAGTGAGGCTCTGGAAATCAATTCTGGGCATGGAAAGTGGTAAGAAAACAATCTCATCATTGGCTGCTGGGTTATTTTCTTGTTTAAAAGTCCCTAAAGAGCGAGTCTGATCTATTCCCTTCACAGGTTTCTTCCTCCCTGTCAATACTGAGAATTCATGTGAAGCAAAACACTGAACACATCGGGTGATCTTCTCGCTTGCCTGAGAGTCACTTACAGTGTGTCCAATATTTTGAAGTTTAAAGAGTCATCCAAAGCTTTGGAGAAGAAATGAGATGGAAACAGGCTGGTTGATATGCGTGAAAATACATTCTTGGTGAAAAGCTCCTGACAGCAGCTCCCAGCAAAAGCAACAGGTTAAAGACAAAAAACGCTGTTAACAGGAGTTGAAAAGTAACCCTGAAATGAAATGGGTATTCTCTAAATAAGGATTTAAAGGCAATTTTTGAGCTGGGAAGCTTTGAATTAGCTGAAGGGAGATGCATGGCTGCAAAAAACCTTGTGCTCTCGCAGTGGAACCTTGCAAGGCTCTTCCCAAATTCTCATTGCACCTATACCTGCAATGCCCCTTCTCCAGAGGGTTTCCTTCCCCCCTCAGCTACAAGATGAGGGCTTGTGCAGGCAGAAATAGCTGCACTAATAATGATTTTCACTATGACTCTGTGGAATCACACACAGAGCAGCAGGACATGGTGTCTCAGCTGCCAGAAAGGACATTTTTGAGCACTCAACAGCTGAGCAGAGGAATTGCTCCATATTATTCCTCCAGTAAAGATCAGAGTCAGTGAGAAACATGGAACATACAGCAACCATTTCACTTTGTGAAGTCATCACCCTGGATGTGAACTCCTTTGCTCACTACCCCAAACCTGCACAGACTACCCCACTTCTGTGGATGAAGCATTTCCAAGTTTCTGTGTCTACCCTTATTTCTGTATGTGTGTGTCTTGCCACCAAGAGCCTTTCCCCCACTGAGCCCTGATTGTCTGTTTTCAACCTGCAAAGACACATGGGCTCTATCTTCATCAAGTAAGCAAAATGGGAAGAAATACAAGTATGGACATGACCATTGACTCCTCTGTGAGTTCACTCAGAAGGAAAAGTCACAGGTGAAGAAAAAAGAGAGAAGGAGGAATGCTGAGGCCAAAGGGAAGTCTTTGTGGACATGGATAATGGGCTTGTGATCCTTGTCTATGAATTTTTTTACCCCTCCAGGGCTGGTGACTCCACCACCTCCCTGAGCAGCCTGTTCCACTGCCTCACCACTCTCTCAGGAAAGAATTTATTCCTTATATACAATCTAAACCTCCCCTGACACAACTTGAGGCCATTTACCCTTGTTCTATCACTAGTAAATTGGGAAAAGAGACCAACACCAGTCTGGCTACAACCTCCTTTTAGGTAGTTGTAGAGAGCAATGAGTAGGTAGTGCAGACCCTAAGGACCTGATTTCCAATATTCCTGCCTCTCAGCCCCATTCAGAAAGGAAGTGAAGCTTGTGCTTGGCTTCTTGTCTCACTGAAAGAGTCGGGGTTAGGCAGTATCGTGTTAAACATCATATTAGGCTCCAGTGTTAACAAAGCAATACAGAGCTACAAGGCAGCCGAGTCAAAGGTGAGAACCCCACTTTATCTTCCTCTTCATGCAATTGAGACAATCCCAAAGCACTGTCTGCACGTCTATATTTAACTCTTGTTCCTTGTTAAAAATAAATAAAAAAGAAATTATTCAGCTCATACAGGCAATGAATATAGGCCACAGAATCCAACACACAGCAGCAAAAGTACTCCATTATTAAGTCTGTAATTGCCAAGAATTAATTTGCTAATTGCATGCAACTAATCTGCGTCCTTTTTGTTTTATATCAATTAACAGAGTAATTAAAAAAAAAGCAATCTTCTTGATAGTTCCTCACTGGCAGACTTAGCCCAGCAGAGCTAATGAAAGAGGGCCACCCTTTAACTAACCTCATTAGTATCTCTTCTTTTGTTAAACATCCTACAAAAAATAGTTAATTTTGCTGCATGGAAGTCCTTGATGTGAGACTGCTAATGAGGGGGCCACACAGCTCCCAGGCTCTGTTTGTTTGGAGAGAGGCTCTGCAAAGCAAACGTTTGTTCCATGCCTTGCTGCCCCTTCAGGACTGGAGAGTCAGGTAGACAACCAGAGGTTGCTTAGAGTTTATAGGTATGAGGAGTTAGCAACCCTTTAAAGTTCCCTCTGGTTCAAAAAAAGAAGTTTGTTTCATGAAACAAAAGAAAAAAAGCAGGGGAAAAAAAAAAAAAAAGCAAGCTAAAAGGAAGAAAATCAAGCAAAGAAGAGAAGACCTGTCTGCAAGAGGAGATCCAGCTGCTTCTATGAAGAGGTACCACCCTGACAGAAAAGATGATTTCCAGCTCCAGCAGATCTGTTGTGCTGGACACACAATGGGGGAGACCAGAGCAGTGGCTCCAGAAGGGAACTGCGAGATGCACAGAGACCTGCTGGGATTTTCAAGTGCTTGAAATTTCTGCTCATGACCTGCCCTTCTGAAACCCTCAGAGGATCTCTGCTTGTGGGCAGCTCTGAGCTTGAAAACACCCGTGTAGGAGGAGCACAATTGCTCATCACAGAGAGGATCTCACACCTTTGCAGGATGCTGGTATAGGTGGCACTGAGGTCTCAGGCGTCCTAAAAGTGCTGGGTAAGGGAAAGGTGATTAGACAGAGGGGAATCACCACCAAGGAGGACAAGAGGATGGGTGTGTGTCTGTGCCTGTGTCACTACCATTCAGGAAGGAAAACAGACAATGACTACAAAAAATATACTGTAAAGTAACTGAATCACAGGATTATTGAGGCTGGAATAAACCTCTGAGATCATCAAGTCCAGAATAAGATCTAATACCTAAGATCATTAAGTTCAGCCTAAGACCTACCACCTAGCTAGACCATGTCACTAAATTGAACACAGAATGGTTTAGGTTGGAAAGGACGTTAAAGATCATTTCATTCCACCCCTCTGACATGGGAGGGACACCTCCCACTAGAGCAGGATGCTCAAGGCTCCATCCAACCTGGCCTTGAGCACATCCAGGGATGGAGCATCCACAGCCTGTGCCAGTGTCTCACCACCCTCACAGGGAAGAATCTATAGGGTCTGCTGGGCACTGAGCTACATTAATATAGTCACCTTCAGCATCCTTGGCTACTGCCCTCATTCAGCAGGATAAATCCCTATAAATACTCTATTTTTTCACTTCTATAATGCTTAATACCCAAAGGAGAAGTTGTGGGGAGAGCTGCAGCATCACTAATGTAAGACATACACTAGTTCCCAGGGCTGTGAGCTTTGCTTTTGGGGTTTGCTGGGTGAGGAGACCCCCAAGCCCTCATCTCATTGCTGCAGCTGGTACCTGGTGCTGCTCAGCACTCTGGGCCACATGATGACTTGTTGGCACTGGTTTAGCCCCATGCCAGTCACCTGCTTCCCTACAGGGCTCATCTGAAGGTGTTTGCAGCTTATGTCCTGCTTTTTCTGACAGCTCCTGGAGCTGGGAACTGTCCTTGCTGTAATGAGACCTTCCACCAGGAGGCAAGTCAGGTTTCACACCCACACAGAAACAGCAGAAACAGCTCGAGCCAAGAGCAATGGAGGGGTCCTAGATGATGCTTGGGAAGCCACCTCTCCCTTAAGACAGTTTCTCCCGGGTTGGGTGACTGTTCCCTGTCACATTTAAAGGACACCTGCCAGTGAGGTGCTGGGCCCGATCCTGGAGATCCATTTCAACATTCCCCTGCCTATTCCTTGTGCCTCCAAGAGAAGGAAGGAAGGAAGGAAGGAAGGAAGGAGGAAGGAAGGAGGAAGGAAGGAGGAAGGAAGGAGGAGGAAGAAAGGAAGGAGGAAGAAAGGAGGAGGAAAGGAAGAAGAATGGAGGAAGAATGGAGGAAGAAAGAAGGAAGGAAGGAAGAAAATAAAAAGAGAAAAAGACAAAAAAGAGAAAAAGACAAAAAAGAGAAAAAGACAAAAAGAGAAAAAGACAAAAAGAGAAAAAGAGAAAAAAAGGAAAAAAGAGAAAAAGAAAAAAAAGAAAAAAATAGAAAAAAAGAATCTACAAATGCATTCTGAAAAAAAGTCCCTAAGTGCTCTGTTTTTCTTGCTGTGGCTTTGAAACACACATACAAACGCCTTTTATGATCTTAAACTCTGGCTGACACATTCCTGGAAACTCCACTATTTAGGTCTATGCCAGCATGGCTTGGGGGGGTGTTGAAATTAAGCCCTAATAAGATCTGGAGCCCTAGAGGGATGGAAGCATAAAAGCTTAAGTGTGGTTGGAAAAACTGGGAAGTGTACCTGGTGTGACTAATTGCTCCTATTCCCTGACATCTTCCCCCAGCAGCTTTGCACCACCTCTGGACCCCTCCTGATAAGGAAGGCTCCAGGGGATGCAGCTACAGAGAAAAGAAAGAGGCAAAACCACCAGCACAAATCCACTATATTGGCAGCACTCTAGAAGCCACTGGATTAAACCAGGAATTAAACTTTCCCCTGGATTTCTAAAATTCAGGATTCTACTGAAGCAGCATGTGATCTCACATGGGAAATGCCAAGGGAAGGAGACAGCTGCTGTAACTGCATCTGGTGAAAAGGAGGCTTTGCAGCCAAGAAATCAGGATTTCTGGGGTCAGAGGGAAGCAAGTGAGGAGCCTGACTTTGGAATTCAGTGGCTGTGGCACTTGGCTGGAAGTGGGGAGTCTTGAGTTTGGCTCCTTCATCCTGATGCTGAGGCAGCTCTGAATGTGTGCTGCTGGAATGTGAACATCTGCATCAGAGGAGATATGGTTTCAACTGCAAAGGTCAGGCTAGAGATAGCAAGATAAGGAGAAAACAAAAACAGGACTTCAAGGAGCTGGCTGGAAGATTTTACTGAGGTGACAAAAATGATCATAATGCTTTCTTACTCTTTGGAACAATTAAAGGGGTAATAAGGTTAATTTTCCACCATTGTCAGTGCAGAGGAACTTTCAAGTGCACTGGTTGATAAAAAAAAAAAAGAGCTTTTTGAAAAGACAGGAGGTAAAAGGAACAGGTTTGAGTCAGCTGGGAGCCATTTACTTCTCTAATGATGCTTTTTGCACCAGAGAGACATGTCAACCCATTCCATTACCTGGAATATTCTTAAATTGTTTTAGCAGACTAAGAAGGAAAACACCAGTCTAAAGGATGCTGTTGCTTAGTGATTTTAACTGCATGTTCTGCATGCTTGCAGGAGAAAGGGTAGACAGAGCAAGGCCTTGTATATTTTGATATAAGCTGCTAAAAAGGTAACATCCTTATCCAGAATGTGGGTTCTAACAGTTCTTCAGCCTGCAGGATTATTATTTTTTTACCTATTCTATGTTAAATAAGAAGAATTCCAGATTTGTTATCACTTAGGGAGCCATCATAACTGTCTGAGTACTAGAGCACTTTTCATCTTTCCCATTAAAAATATATGTATATTCCTCTCTAAATATGCAGATTGGGGTGTGTGTGTGTGTGTGTGTGTGTGGTTGTGTGTCGTTGTGTGTGTGGGTGGTTTTAAATCATCTAACTTCTTCCTTTCTACCTGATACCTCTGTCATCCTCAGTTTTCATCCCAGGACCCAAAAGTGAGCACAGAGCTCCCAAACAGGATCTCTCCTGAATAATATGGGGATGTCTCCAGGGTCAGCTTCATACTCACAAGCCCCAAATGAGAACTGCACACACAGAAACACCAAGTCCCTTCCCTTGCTTCCCCCATTTCAGGGTTAGTGTCAGGTGGATTTGGCCTTGGCTAGCTCAAAATCCCCAATGAGCTCTTGAGACTTCAAGATCTTCCCCAAATCATTTTCATTGATTTGACATCTGCAAGGCCAGGACTTGCATGGTGGAAGCTCTTTAGATCTACTCCTGAAAAATACTGTGGCAGAGTCATCTTTTGTCATCATGATTATGATTATTCCTATGAAACCCCAGCTTTCCAACCCTTAATATCTGTGATTCATCTCCCTGAGCTCCTTCCACATAGCTAAGCATATTCATGGAGCATGGGTGACTGCAATGGCAGTTTAATTTGCTGTGCCTCATAACACCAATGACCCTTTACCTTCTGTAGCATCATCTACTCAATTGTGATCCGAACCATCTGGATGAAGAGCAAAGCTCAGGCTGTCATCATATCCAGCTGCCCTGGTGAGTCTTCTGATTCAAATCTCACTGTTGCCCCCAAATCCAGGACATGCAGCATCACACTGGGGCCCTATCACTGCAGTGGGAATGGGGTTTCTGTAATTTTCGTTTATAACTCTTTTCTACTTTTATTTTTTTACCTTATTTCCTTTGACACTCAGTCTCCAACAGAAAAATGTTAGAAAATAGCTGTGAGGAAATAATTGGAAGGTAAAAAAAATCCTCATTCTGGATCTTACAACGCCTATTCCTAGAACTTTGCACATTTCCAGGATAATTCTTTTCCAGCAGATACTTAGATTAGTCTTTTGCTTTGCTTTAGCATGACTGTGAAAGGCTGGATTTTAATCAACAGCAGAAATTCCTGGCTACAGAAAACCATAAAATGAGCTGAGCTTTCCACCCCAAGACCATAAACTTCTTTGGACTGTTCTGATCAGTTTTGGCAAAAAAAAAAACAACCCTGAGCACAGATCATTTCAAGATTGTCAGCTGCCCTTCCTATTAGTTATGAAGAAAAGTATGTTCATTTACACTAATGCCTTTTTCAACACAACTGTAAGAGCACACAACCAGTTAGTGCAGCCAAATAGTGAGGGAAACACACCAAACTATGGGACTGGTTTCTAAGGATCCTGCCTTTGTCACACAATCTAGTTTAAAAAAAAACCCAAAAAGGTCATTCTTCTCACCCAGGACACATATTCTGCCCTACAAGTCAACAAGTAATTGCCAATTTTATTAAGTATGGACTGATTTCAGGCTCCTAGATAGGATGTTTATCTGACAACAAGCCCATATTAATATTATTTGTATTTTTTTCTTTACAAATTGCACAGCCTTGATATGCTGTTTTTATAAAAGATGCACAAATGTGTGTACACAGAGTTATTTCCAATTACATTAAATTTCAGCCTGAAGTTTGGACTGTTAAAGATGTTTTGATTAAAAAAAACCAAAAACCTTCTGGTGTATTCACTATGGTGAATCTAGTTATTCTGACCCAGCAAGACAAACAGCAAATTAACATTAATAATGAAATCAAGCATATTATTTCAATCATGCTGGTATTGTTATTCAAATACAGCACTTGATTCTCACAGACATTAGTGTGACTTCAGAGAAAATGAGATCAACCAGACTTGGTGTGTGAGACTGAATAGGTTTCTCTGCTCAATTCAAGCCACATTTCATCTCTGAAAGCAACTGGTCTAACAGCATTTCATATTTCATTACTGAGTCAATAGGCAGAGGGAAATGCATGACTGTATCCAAAGCATCAAAAGGAGTGAGAGATCAAGGGAATGGAGTATTTAGTTTTGATAAACCTTTGGGTTGAAATGCAGACACAAGTGTACAGGGCAGTCTGCTTTGCCAGGTTGTTTCTTTTGGGGTTTTTTCTACATAGAGCTGCCAGTTCCTTTCAGAAAGATGTCTCCTGTAAGACCACTGGAGCAGACTTGGCAGTGGCCAAATTCCACTGCTGAGTCCCTGTTGATCCCTGGGGAAGGATGGGCTACAGACTGACCTCCTGCAAAGGAACACACGGATGCATCCAGGCACCAGCCCTGATCTTTACTAGCTGAGCTCTTCTTTCCCCAGGTGGCAAAACAACTGCTGGTTACAGCAGCCACGGCTTCATCTCCAGGGCAAAAGTGAAAGCCATCAAGTACAGCATTGTCATTATCCTGGGTAAGTGGAAAACCCCATGGCTGGTAGCCAGCAGGGATTGAGACATCAGGAAGCTGGTCTTCCTCAGCTCCCCCCATCTGATAAAGTGCTCAGAGAAGGAGCTTTACTTAGACATCCTGACTTGCCTGCTGACCTTGTCCTTCCCCTCTCCTCTGGCTGATAAGCTCCTATTTCAAGCATGAGTGAAATTATGCAAAGAATTCACCTGCATGAAGAAGGTAAAGCAGGGACATTGCCTGAAAGGCACAGAGAGAGGGGTCATCTCAAGGAAGAGTCATCTCCTTCCCATCCAGGCAGCCAAAAGCCTCAGCAACTGCATTGTCCAGGCTTAGAGACTATGTATGGCATGTCAGGTGCTGGGGCAGGGCAAGGGAGAGAGGAAGGAGAGGTGATGGATGCAGAGCAACTGAATTGGATGTCACAAGCACATTGCCTGCTGAGGTGGGAAGAACAAGCTGTCCTTTCTAGACTGGGCAGCAGATGAGTCAGTGCAGGTGTCCTTCATCTCCCTGGGAGGTGACATGATTCGGATGGAATTAGGAGGCTGACATTCCCTTTTGAGAATCAAAAATTAGCTGCCAGAGACAGGCAGGAAGATGGGTCCCAAGGGCTGGCAGTCATGCCCCACCACTGTAAAAGACATCACTCTCCTCTCCAACACTACACAAAGTGCAGACTGGATAATAGCTACTGCTGAGGTGCTCAGCTCATTGTTTAGCAGTAGCATCTGCAGGCATGAGAGAGGCTGGTGTGCTTTGTGCTTTTCAGAAGCCCAAGAACAGCTTCTTTGTGTCTGCACTTTGCTGTATGTACCAGAGAAAGCCTTTGTCAGGATCAGCTAGTATTGCAACATCATCAGCTGATAAGAACTCACCTGAATGCTCAGCATTTCTCAGGACCTTGATAATGTTAGGCACTCAGCATCTCTTGACATGCAATCAGAAAGGAAACACTGATGTTACACAAAAGCAAGCACATGTCTCTCTGCTGCATCCTTTGGGTCAGGAAGAGATCATGTGTTTGATTTCACCAACACCTGTATGGGAAGAAATGAACATCACCCTCATTTTTAAACAGGGTAGAAAGGAGGACCCTGCCAACTACCAACCTGTCAGTCTCCCCTCTGTGCCTGGGGAGGTCATGGAGCAGATCCTCCTAGAAGAGGAGGTGATTCAGGAGAGTCAGCAGGTCTTTACCAGGGGCAAGTCCTGCCTGACCAGTCTGGTGGTTTGCCAGTTTGCTGCCAATACTAAGCTGAGTGGTGCAGTTGATGTGCCAGAGGGATGGGATCCATCCAGAGGGACCTGGACAGGCTGCAGAGGTGGGCCCAGGGGAAGCTCATGAGGTTCCTGCACCTGGGCCAGGGCAATCAGGATTCCCAATATAGTATGGGAGAGGACATGCTGGAGAGCAGTCCTTCAGAAAAAGACTTGGGGGTTCCAGGAAATCAAAAGCTGTGAAAGCTGTGAAATTTGTGAGGGACAGATTCACTCCCTATGTCTATAAATGAAAGTAGATCTGTGGCTTTTTTATTTCTACCACCTCTGAACAAAAACAGGAGCTATGAACTACACAGTCCTCTCTTCCCCAGATTCACCTCTCCAATCGCATTATCAATATTAGAGAGTCTCTCTGCACACTCTACACAAGCAGGATGCCAAATGGCATGGCAGTCTGCCCTAATGTGGTGGGAAAGGGTGTCATTCCTTGCTCCTGGGTGTCTGAGAGCCCTTTTTTTTATAGGTAGCTGTGACAGGCAGCCCTGTCACAGTGGTGCTTTGGTGGCATGTACATTTAGATTGGCTGCTGGCTCAGGGGACCATTAAAAGAGTGCTTCACTATAAGCAGTGATGCTTTAAGTGGCTACCTATTTACCCTTTATGTGTTGTGTAGTGTTTAAAAGTGCCTCGATATGTCCAGAGGGAGCACTCTAAACACTTAGAGGAGCACAAACAATATCTTTTATGGGCATTAAAATAAGAATAAAGGAAAATAAAAGGACCACCTAATAACCATTCTCTTAAATAAAGACCCTGAATATGGAGATTGATTTTTTTTTTCTCATGAACAAATATTTATGTGTTACAGCAGTCTCTGTGTGCATGTGAGATTACCTACCTGAATCAGCTAAGCTATCTAATGTCAAGCTATTCTTCTCTCTGTCTCTTTTCCAGCATTTGTTCTCTGTTGGAGCCCTTACTTTCTTTTTGATATCCTGGACAACTTCAAGATACTCCCCGAGACCAAAGAGCGTTTCTATGCCTCTGTGATCATTCAGAACCTGCCAGCCCTCAACAGTGCCATCAACCCCCTCATCTACTGCCTCTTCAGCAACCACATCTGCTCCCCTTTCGAGTAGCACTCCTTTACTGGCACTCTGATTACCCTCTAAAAAGGAAGGGAATTGTCCCTGACCTGACTGCCTATTTTTCCCATGTTTTAATTGTGACCCTTCCTTATTTTCTTTAGGGAAAGAAGAACTCGAAGGCTGGGGGGGACTTTCCGGGACAAGAGTGATGGAGGGCACGAGATGCAGGTCCTGTCCAAACCAGAATACATCTAGCCCAAGATGATGCTCCACAAAGCTACATCTGGACCTGTGTGAAGACAAGCAAAGGTCTCCCCATGCATCGTGAAGGGACAAACATCAATTGCAATGAGTTCTCACCTCTCTGCTGCTGAGCAGCATGTGCATTCTGGACTGAAGTGCAGCTCCATCAATCACACATTGATGCCAAACTCAGTGCAAGGGGTATGCATGCTGCTGTTGTGAGGGCTCATCTTGGCCCTCTGTTTGCAAGCATAATATATATGTGCTCCAAATGGCAAAAAAAACCCTCAACATAAATGGTGTCTAGTCAGAGTCTTCTCTGTTTTTCAGGAGCCACTAAAAGCCATCGACTGAACTGTCTGGCTCATGTAACTGACAAAGAGTATTTATAAGCAATTAGAGAGCAGGGACCCTGCTCAAAATGAAAACACAGGCACTTTGGCAAGAAAAGCACACCATGTGACTCTGTGTCCTGATATCTGAGTTACATCCACAATCACAAAGTCACAGCCAGAGAAAAGAGGACTCAAAGGCTGGGTTAGTGCCTCCCACCTCTCCTGGCCTTGTTTCTCAGCTCATGCCAGTCCTCCCAGCTGCACCATCCCTGCAACCCATCCTTCCCTTCCCATGTGGTATTTCTCTGCAGTCCTACCTTGGCACATCAGTGGTACCTCAGGGTCTCTGCAGCCTCTTGTCATTTAAAACCCCCAGGTCTTTTCAACCAGCACCCCCAGGTCCCTTTCTGCCAGGCAGTTTTCCAGCCACTATGCCCCAAGCCTGTAGCTTTGCCTGGGGTTGTTGTGGCCCAAGTGCAGGAGCCAGCCTTTGTTCTTGCTGAAGCTCAGACAATTGGTTTCAGATCTGGTCTAAGTCCCTCTGCAGAGCCTCCCTACCCTCAAGCAGATCAACACCCCCACCCAACTTGGTGTCATCTGCAAACTGACTGAGGGTACATTCTATCTCCACATCAAGATGATTGATAAAGATGTTAACTAGAAGTGGTCCCAATACTGAGCCCTGAGGAATGCCACTTGTGACCAGCCATCAGCTGGATTTAACTCCATTGACCACCTCTTTGGGCCCAGCCACCCAGGCAGTATTTTACCCAGCCCATCCATGGGCAGTGTTTTCCTGAGGATGCTGTGGGAAACAATATCAAAGTCTCTACAGAAGTCTAGGTAGACAACAGTCTAGTCCTGTCCAGTCTCCAAACGTGGAGGGTCTACAGAGCACAAGCAGAGCTTTGCTGCACAGCACCCCAAGCATCCCCTTCCCCAGTGCTTGGGCCACCCTCCCATCACCTAGGTGGGTGGATGATATCAACTTCAGTGCTTATTTTACCACAAGGCAGGTTGAAGTGTTTGTGTGATACTACTCTCTGACCAGCTGTGTGGCAAGTGTGGCTTTTTCCATTCAGTAAAATATTGCATTCTTAATTAAGTCATTATAATCAGTGTTGGGTTTTTTATGATGTTCCTTTGCAATGAGTTTGTTCCCTGCAAAACAAGAACTGAATAAAATTCATTTCTAATTGCCTATGTTACAAACATCTTTTTTCCTAAGTAGAAGGTATGTAAAATCATGGGGCTTTGTGTTCTCAGGAAAATAAATAAGGTTTCTTCTTATTAAGAAGACCTGTTAAGTCTGCATTTTTGTAACAGCTTAATTAAAACCATGAATCTGTACCAGCCTTTATAGCAGCCACCTTGGATAGAGTGAATATATGAACCAGACAACATTTTTTTCTTGGGGGCATGTTATAACTTTCCCAAAAGTGACTGCTTGGTTTAAGACTCACACTAAGAGAAATTTTTGGTTTTAACTTTTTTATCTGATATATATATACACTGGCCACCTACTTTTGAACAATTAATGGAAATTGTAGACTTAATGCCTGGAAATCACATTTCTGAGCAGGAATTTGACTTGCAAATTTAACACAACTTCATCCCACTGAAATTTACATATTATTCACTGGGGTCACCACATGAATTATCCCATCTAAATAGAGCATATGCAGGAGTAAAGGCAGGACTGTAGACTTAAGTCATTAGTAATTTCTTTTCAAATAAACAATCTTATTTTTTCATTAATTACTGCATTATGTAGCACTCAGATGTTGATCATAACCCTTTTCCTCTGGACAGCACTGTGATGCCCTTCTTCACACAAGGATCTCCCAGATTTAATGGCCTCAGAGCATCAGGACATTAAATCCTGTATGGTGATAAAGTTCTGTATGATTATAGATCCCTTGGAAGCAAGAAAAATCAGATATTCATCCCTCAGAGAAGTCTCATGAAACAGCACAGGTCTAGGATGCTTTTCCAACTAAGACATTATGTCAAGAGAATAAAGGAATCTGTGTTTTCTGTGACAGGTGCAAATAAAATCTGAATGATAAATCTATCTAACTTGTTCTTGGACTTTTTTTTTTTAATGTAATTTAAAGTTAATTTCTCTTAGTCCAGATCTGCTTCTAAAAGTGTCAGTGTTTTGTCTTTCATCTTGGTTTTACCTTTGAAATTTCTCATTTTTTTTATATTTACTTTGAAAAAGCTGATGCAAGACAACAAAATCTACCATCCAAATTACTGGGTGGATATACCCTAATAATGGAGTGTGATATTCCCCACTGCAACCATGAAAAAAATGCAAAGTAAAAACCTACCTGGAAGCATTGTGCATCCTCCTGCACATTGCTGATCGAGCAATGAGTGGTGCAGATATTATCAGCCAAAAAAACCCCAAAGGTGTTCACACAAGAACAAAACAAAACCAACAAACCAAAAGCAAACAACAACAATAACCAAAAAAACCACAACCAAGCCTAAAAGAATGATTACACATCTCTAAGACTTCCAGCAGTCTGGAAGGACACACAAGCAGAATTAAAAGCAATGGCATTTGAACACCAGGAAGTTTTACAGCTAAAGAGATTTCACTGCAGGAAATTAGGAAAATCAATTAGTAAACAACACCCCTGATGCAAAATATAGGAACAAATGACTCGAAAAAAAAAAAAAAAGATAACATTTTCAGGGTAGCTTGGGCAGACTTCCTCAAGATGAGTGCTTTGGAGTAGCTCTGACCCAAGATAACTAAGAATAGTCTCTTGGCACTCTCTTTGCAAGGAATACACTTGCTGAAGAGATGCCTCAACTTCTGAACCCCTGCAGAAAGCCCTACCTTGCTGCTTGGTTCTGACAAGAACCCAGAAGGCAGCATGCTACCTGCCACTGCTACTGCTCTTCAGAAGTACTTGAGGGAAATAGTACAACTACAAATTAAAGGAATAGCAGAAAGCA
>JAOEGS010000710.1:0-20070 GCA_025447755.1 Corythornis vintsioides | reverse complement strand
TCTCTGTCTTTTCTGAATTGGGGTGCCCAAAACTGGACACAGTATTCCAGGTGGGGTCTCACCAGTGCAGAGTAGAGAAGGAGGAGAACCTCCCTTGACCTTCTGGCCACACTTCTCCTAATGCATCCCAGGATGCCATTGATCTTTCAAAAATTATGGAGAGTGGTCTATCAATAACCTCTGCCATCTCCCTCATTACTTGTGAATGTATCCTATCAGGGCCCATAGACTTGTGGATGTCCAGTTTACTCAACTGGTCCCTAACCCAAGCCTCTTCAATTGAGGAAAGAACTTCCTCTCTTCAGACTTCATCTGTTGTCTTAGATACTGAGACTTCTGGTATCTGACCTTAGAAGTAAAGACCAAGGCAAAGGTGGCATTCAGTAACTCAGCCTGCTCTATGTCCTCGGTCACCAGGGCACCCACTTCATCCAGTAGTGGGCCCACATTGCCTCTGTCCCCCCCTTCTGCCCATCTCCAGGAGCAACCAAGATTTCCTCCAAGGGAAGGATCCAACTATCTGAGTGTGCGTCTAATGTGGACGTACATGACTACATCAGCAATTAAATGCACGCAAAAGCATTATAATTAACTATTAATTAGCTGTATAATAACTGCTGGCCTAATAAGGATGAATGTACTTGAAAATAAGGGGAAGTAACATGTGGAAGTTCACAGGGTTGACACAGTCCTTTGGACAGCCCTGTGTGCCCTCATGCTGTGGCCCTGGAGGAGATGGGAGAAACGTGTGTGTAACAGCCTCTCCATTCACAGGAGGCAAGTCCTTAAACCTGCAGCCAGGATGGGAAAGGTTGGATAAGCCTCCTGCAAAGATGGGTCTCCTTTTCCACCTCTGCTCTCCTCTCTGCTTTTGGTGCTCAATGGGCTTCAAGTCAAAAGCAGAGATGATGGGGAGAGGGTCCAGAGACAGAAATTGTGGACATGACTAATACTGAGACATGATCCAAAGGAAGATGCACCTTAGATTCACTGGCTCTCTAAATTTCCTGCCTCTTCTTGTTCTTTATTGCTGCTGCTTCCACTCTTTTTCCCTCTTTTGAGTAACTTGCAACCCTTCTGGCTGCCTTTCCCTGCTGGTGACCAGTCCCGGTCTGATTAGGTCAGGGGGCTGCAGAGACAACAAAGCAGGGTGGGGAACCATGTCAATTTGTCTCGCTTGTCCCCGTCTCCCTATCTGTCATCCCCAGTCCAGATCCGCTTGCCCTCCTTAAACAAGATCTCAACTGACCGTAAGGCTTCTGTCACTCTGTCTACCAAAATCAAACCCCTTCCCTCATCAAATCCCTAATCAGCCGGAACAGCACTGTAAGCCGTGCTAAATTGACTCCTCTTCACTCCTTCTGCTGACCGCTGCCCTTCAATGAGTCGGCCCCCATCTCTGACTCCGAGGGCAACATTGCCTCTAATTATATTTCCCTTGCCTTTCCAAATCCTTTCAGGCACCCGAACAAGCACAGGTATTGAGGAGGGTGGGAGGATTAGAGGAGAATCCAGACACGTATTGCAGCAGGAAACATCTTGCAGCTTGCAGGCTTGGGAGGGATGGCTGTGGGGGGCAGGTATGGGAGGGCTCCTGCTTTTAGAGTATGCAGCAGGCAAGTGTCCTGGTGGAACTGGTGGCACAGTGAGAACTTAAGGGTGAACATGGCAAAACTGCATGGCAAAAATAGTCACGAAATTACAGAATGGTAGGATTTGGAAGGGACCTCTGGAGATAATCTCATCCAAACACTCTGCTCCAGCACAGCAGGGGACCCAGTATCACATTGTCCAGGAGTGTTTGGAAGCTCCTCAGAAGAGACTCTACAAACTCTCTGGACATCCTGGGTCAGGCTTTGACACCCTCCTGTTTTCCTCCTTTTCATATGGAACATCCTGGCTTCCAGATTGAACCTCCAAGATTCTGGCCCCATCCTCTTGACCCCCACCTTTTAGATACTGATGGGCATTTATCACATTCCCTCTCATCATTCTCTTCCCCAGGCAAAACCAGTCTTTCAGCCTTTACTTGGCACAGAGATGCTCCAATCTTCTCAGAATTTTTGGATCCTCCTCTAGACTCTCTCCAGTAGTTCCTTGTCTCTCTTTAACTGGGGAATCAGAATGATCTGGGGAGACAGAATGAACTGGCAAATTCATGGCTTCCCAGGAGAAACGGGTTTTCTTCTGGAAGTTCAAGAGGGAGAAGAAAGTGATGGAGAAGACAGGGAAAATTTTGTACTCTGGAACCATTCACATGTCCTCAAGAGTTGTGCCTTAGTTAGTTTTCCAGGGGAAAATAAATATTCTTTTGTTCAAAATAAGACATTGAAAACATCCTTAAAAATGGCTTTATGTTCATTGCCCTGAGAGACTGAAAACACATACAGGAGAGACTGAGGTTTCTTAACTGTGTTACTAAAAAGGAGCAACCATGAGCTGTGGTTGAAAAATGCTGTGAACATCTGTCCACCCTGAAGAACAAGCTTGGTGAAGGGTCCTCTGCTGCTGGACCAGGCTGGTCAAGACTGATAAGAGTTTCAAGGACCATGGGAAAACATAGAAGGATAGCCATCATCCAAATCTGGAGCTGGGATGATACTCAATTTTGCGCCGATGCCCTTAGCTCTGTTAGCAAGCCTGGAACCAATGCACCCTAATACCAGGGTGAGAAGGTCAGTGGAGGTGTTTGTAATGTGTGGGGGGGGTAACATGTCAGCTAAGACAACAGTGAAAATGTCCCCACATGGTATGGGGAGGCAGGATGAAGGGCGAGAAGTGATTTATTCCATTTCCCCCACTCCACAAGATTCTTCCCATGTTGCCACATTCCTTCCAAGAATATCTTGGTGTCAAACATTGGGGCCACGTTTTCACCTTGAGGATGTGAATGGATTGCCAAGAGCAACAGAATGTAATTAATTTGATTATGCGTAAATAAACTTGGGCTTTGGAAATGGCATTAGTGCGGGATGTTTTAATCAAAGAAGAAGATGAATCGGCAGGCAGATAATACCCAGGCACTGGTCACAATAACCACAATTTATAGCCTGCATTGCCACATAGTCAATTTGGATTTAATTTGATTCCTTGCTAGAGCTCTTCTTAATGGCAGCTCTCTCCGATAGAAGGTAGGTGATGAGAAATGCCTGGTATTTTGGTGTTTAGAAGTTAAAGATTGTGCTTGCCTGAGATAGTCAAGATCACAGACCTTTTTCTGCTCCCTCTGAGCTGACCTTTCATAGTGCCCAGAAGTGAACTTCTCCCCTTCAGCATCTCCTGGGACTGGGGAGTTTTTCCTTTGGGTGATTTAAGATCTGGGGAGCACAAATCATGGCTTACAATGATGAAGACACAGATCTAGGAGCTGCTCCAACATCTCAGGATGATTTTTATGCACTGTATAACAATATACGCCTTCCCTAGGTCTTGGGGACACCTGCATGGACAAACACATGCTGACCTACAAAGTTAAATATGGTCTTACATCTTCTCTGTGAGCTTGTCTTAACAGAGCAACTCTCTTGCAGATGTTCAGGGGAGGAAGTTTTCTTCTCGTCCTTTCCCTTATGACCTTTCATGACCTGGTAACCAGTTAACTGCAGAGGAAAGGAGACAAGCTGGTGCATTTATGAGCTGATCATTACTGACTGTAGATTTACAGTAATAATAATAATAATAATAGTACAAGAAAAAACACTTCTTTTCATTCTGTGGAACAAAAATAACAAGTTCCAACCCATAAAATTTTATGAACGATAATAAAATGAAAGTTTTCACCCCTCTATTGAGTTGTTTAAGAGGCTGCCATGGGATTTTCTCACCTTGCCATGTATTCACTCCACAACGGGGACATAAATTATGTGAAACAAGTGTAAGACTCAAGCTCACATACACATGAGGGGAAGGGAAAAGGAGCCAGATAATCCTACTCTATCTTGTGTATAAATTTATTTTACAGTGAATAAAGGACTGTTGTCAAAGCACAACTACCACTGGACCAGTTTGGTTTCTCACCATCCTTTGCCTGTGGACCTGTTGCTCATGATGCTGATCCTGCAAGCATTAAGTCCTTGCTCACGTCGATTTCTTGATCTCAAAAGCTTTCTTGACCAGTCCTTAAAATATTGTCTAATATTTTTCACCTTCTAATATATATTTTCCAACTCTGCTCATAGACCAACAGAAATGCTCCAGAGGGAGTTCAAAGAAAAACAGTATTTTCAATGAAAGGAAAACAAAATCAAATGTGTTTCCACCAGCTTCCCAAATTCATGTAAAAAAAAAAAAAAAAGATGCATTTTTCCTCCAAGAAGCTGTGGAGTAATACTGGATGTTGGAAGCTGTTGTTCTGGGACATCAAAACATGGCATGGGATGAGTCTTACAGGGGAAGACTTAAATCAATAAGCTTTGAGCCTGGGAAAATAGGACGTTCATTGGAGATGTGTACAGCCAGCGCTCGGGGTTTTTTCCTTTGCAATGTTTTGAATGTGAGAAGAGATTCTTTCATCTGGATTATTCCCTCATTAAAACTATGGGCTGTCAGATTTGCTGCCAGGATCAGGGCTTGGCTTCCTGAAGTGCTCATGTGGGTAGCTGTTCATTTGTGAGGGTTTTAAGGAGGGCTGCACTGAGATTTGTAACATTAGGGGAACAAACCCCATTTTTCATGCAGATTTAAGATCTTTTAGGAAGCCCTACCTCATACTCTGAGATATAGCTAAGCAAAGTTTCTTTGCCTGAGCACCCTCATAGCTACACTCTGGAAAAGCTTGAGAAGAAAATCCATCCACGTCATTTCCACCCTTGCCCCTTGGATTTTATAAAAAACAAACCACTATTGAAAAGATATTCACATGAACACACTTAAAAATTTCTGAACTGCCTGAATCTCATTATTTCAAAAACTCAGAGTTTTTGCAATTAATATTTTCTTCAGATATCTTCATTGTTTAGCAGCTGTTGTATCTCAGGATCTCAAGTCCTATTCTACAACACAGGAGGGGAGAATTTGCAGATGCCTCCCCTGGTCAGTCTGAGTCTCTGAGTCCCTCTTTTCCTGATTTCTCACCCCAGATGATCTGGACAACAGGATCAAGTGTGACCTCAGTAAGCTTGAATATGTCACCAAGTCAGGCAGGAGTGTTAATCTGCTGGAAGGTAACAAAAATCAACTAGAGGGTTTGAAGGCTCTACTGAGGGACCTGGCCAAGCCAATGGGATGAGGTTCAACAAGGCTAAGTCATGCACTTGGGTCATGACAAACCCCTGCAATGCTACAAGGTGGGGAAGAGTGAGTGGACACTCCCTGATGGAAAAAGGACTTGGGATTGTCATTTGACAGGTAGCTGAAGATAAGCCAGTGTGTACCCAGGTGGTTCAGAAGTCCACCAGCACAGCAAATCAGATGGAGTCACCCAGCTTGGAACAGCACTAGTGTGGCCAGAAGGACTAGGGCAGGGATCCTAAAGGTCTTTACTAACCAAAATGATTCTGCAAATGAATGATTTTATGCTTTTGTCACCAGGGAAAGGGGCAGGATGAGGCCACATGACAAGTTATGTGAAGAATGACATTGGCAGGGCATTGCTGATGGATTCTTGGTGGAAATCTAGGGTACTTCTTCTACATCCCACCCTGTGCTCTGTACCTCTAGAGACTGGACACTGATATTCAGAATGACTAAATCCCAAATCCCCAAAGAACAGAGTAGGAACCTAGGAGTCCTGAGCCACTCAACCCTACTTCAAAAGACCATGTTCTTTATTTGCTGCTTCTCCACAGAGCTTCAACGGGACCCCATTGATTTTGCCCCACCCTGGAACCATCTACGAAATATCATGGTAGGGAGATGACCCAGGAGTCTTGCTCTCCCACTTCATCACTGCTGGAGTCCTGGTGTCTGCAGTCGCTAAACTCTTTTCCAACTAATCTGAGCAGTTGGCAGATTTTGTGTGTCTAATGGGCTGCAGAAGGCACGGGTAGTTAACTGTTTGCAAACGGCTTGGCCATACCCATCGCATTAACCGAGCTGCCGAGAGATTAAAGCTCCAATTAAAAAGAGACGGGTGGTGACCAACCATGAGCAGCCTGGACTCCCAAAGAGCCAATTTAAGGACTGATTGAGACGGTAATGGGGTGGGAGTTGAGAAGTTCCTGGGAGGTAGCACATGTTCCTGTAATGGAAGGTCCGGGGGGGATTCTCCTCAGGGATGTATAGGGAAAGATTTTCCAGAGGTCTTGGTGGACAAAGAGGGGGAAAAATGGAAAAAAAAAAAAAAAAAGCTTCATCTATGTTTCTTTTTGTTGCACAAGATCCCTGAAGAGCCAGGATGGCTCTTGTATCTGTAGAAGAGGTAAGATGCATTGGGCATGAGCTGATGTCCCAGAATCCCATCTCATGATTGAAAGCCACCTCTCTCATTCCCTCAACACCAATACATGCTTTCCAGGGCTCTCCCCTCTGCTTTCAATTTTTTTCTTTCTCTCCCTTTCTCCCATCAGAAGTTGCCCAGACTGGTTCTGAGCTGTTCACTTCCAGAGAACAAAACACTGTGACCTGTATTGCAGGGAAACCTTGAGCTGATTTTTTGTGATGGATAAGAACAGTGACAGAGGAACTCCTGGCTGAGCCTTCCCTGGAAAGAACCTATTTGTCTGACAGTGAAGTTGGGAAGATGAAATGTTGTGCTCCTAGGACATGTGGAAATTCAACCAGGTATCACTGCCATGACCTCTTAAGTGCATGTTTACCAGGGGTGAGGTAGTTTAGCACTTACATGGATAATCAAATGGTATGGCCATGGGCTCTTCTGTGCCTACTGGTCTCAGTGGAGACCCTAGTGTAGAGATAAAACCTTTAAATCCTAACTTTTGGTGCCTTACCTTGTAAGTTGATTAGAAGGTACTAGGAGAACTGGGACTCCTGGATTCCTTGTTGGCTTTGGAGACTTTCTCACTCTCTACAACTACCAGAAAGGAAGTTGTAACTATGTGGTGTTGGTTTCTTCTCCCAGACAATAATAGGACAAGAGGAACAGGCCTCAAGTTGCATAAGGGGAGGTTGAGCTTGGACATGAAGAACATTTATTAACTGAAAGGGTTGTCAAGGCCTGTCCCAGGCTGCCCAGGGCAGTAGTGGAGTCCATCTCTGAAGGCGTTTCAAAGCCATAGTGATGTGGTGCTGGGGGACATCGTTTAATGGTGCCCTGGCAGTGCTAGAGGAAGAGCTGCATTTTATGATCTTAAAGGGCTCTTTGAAACAAACTGATTCTGTGATTCTAGGAAGGTCATATGAAGTATGTGTAGAGCACTCTGTCTCCTCTCCTCCTCTTCACCAGGTTCACTTCATGCCCATAACACTCACCTATACCCTTATCAGATGTGAACCTCCACCCCATCTGCCCAGGTTGCACCTCTCTCTAAACTGTCTTTCCAACTTTCTTCTTCATGCTGCTGAGCACTTTACAGCCTGCATTTCCACCAGGGTGTGGGCTCCCTTCTGAGAGCAGAATAGCACCCTGGGAACACGATCCCAGTCGATAACTATTGACGGATAAACCAACAATGCATTTCAGTGCAAGCCTGTCGATTGGCAGGATTGATTTATCTGCCTTTCTTTCTCCAAAGGGACGACTCCTTTGACAGGCCCCCAATTTACAGTTGGGGATGGGAGGGCCATGACAGTCAAGATGTTGCTCTCCATCAGTCATGGATTCAGCTGCTGAGGCTCTTTTCAGAGAAGGATGGCAGCAGCATTTATGGCTGGAGTGAACTCAGGGGAGAGGATGTACTTAGAGGTACAGATCCTACACAGAGGACTTCAGTTAGGTTTCCAGAGAGCTACTCACCCACTGTGATTGTGGTCTCAGGTTTCCATCACTTACTGGATGTGGCATCCCTGGAGGGTGAAGAATGGCTGCTATTCCTGGTGTTGAGAGCCGCCCTGTTCTCCTTCAAGTGAGGGTGGTGAGAACAGATATCCCAACCCTCTGGCTTGAAGGGGTGGTAATCCCCCCTCTTTCTCCCTAATCCAGGATGGGACAAATCATCATGAGAATGTCAGGTTTTGGAGGATGTTTGTGTGGACAATCTGTACAAATCAACAGGGACATCACTTTGTGGCCTCAAAAGGCAGACTTGCTCTGTGCCATGATAACTCTCCCTACAACAGAAACTTTTTGACCTGACAATGGTATCTTCTCTTTCTTAAATCAGCTGACGAAAGTATCTTTTCAGCACACAAAAGAAGACCTGAGTCATAGAAAGCAAATTTAAGATCATACAGGGTGTTTGTGATAAGAATTGCAGACCTGAACACTTTTAAATACCCTCTGTCATTTCTCTCTGACCAATATTCTTCTGTGTGATTTGTCAGGATTTGGGATTAAAAGGACAGGAATTGAAACTCTCTGGTGCCTTTGAAGGACAGGGCATTTTGGGTTCAACATGCAGTTATCTGTGTAGAGGCTGTCTCTTCACACCTCCTAGTTTGTCAGACAAGGCAAACAACCACACAAGTATTACCAACTTTTTCTTCAAGCAACTTTGCCCATTTTAAGATGTGGTAAAGCATGGACAGATCAAGTGATATAAAGCAGGGACACAGCCAGGAGAATAATTTGGGGTACCCAAGGTGGCATGCTTGTGCACAAGAAACCTGTCTTTCCTCCTTCCATCATCTGCACTGTCTGGTCTGTCAAAGCTCCTGAATAATCCCACCATAGGTTTCACAGAATCAGAGAATCACTGAATCATAGAATGGTAGCAGTTGGAAGGGACCTCTGGAGATCATCTTGTCCAACCTGCCAGCTCTAGTAGGGTCACCTAGAGCCCAGGACTGCATTGTCCAAGTGAGTTTGGAATATCTCCAAGAAGGAGACTCCACAGCCTCTTTGTAGCAGAGAGGTTGGATTATGTGAATCTGTTTTCTCTCTACTACAGGAGACTTTGTGTGATGTATGGTAAGAAGTCAAAAGAAAGGTGGTAGATGATCCTTCCAGCCATTGGCAGAAACTCCTCACTTGATCTGAAGATGCAACTAGTTCTTCTGGGAGCTGTTACTGATCCTCCTTCCCATTGTCAAAGCTTTATGAGCCATTTCAGCATGAAAGTATCATAGAATTTCAGTGGGCAAGTGAGATATAGAGCCCTCAAAGATCTAGTAATCAAGATAGGGGTGATGCTGAAGGCTTCTGCAGCTAGAATACGGTGGGTTCTCATGTGAAACCATCCATAGGGATTCCGAAACCCACTGTCTTTTCTGATGGAGTATCTGCTGGATAAATGTCACAGAATGTCTGGAGATGTCCCAGATCTTGTAAGAAACCTTCAAGAAAAACAACAAAAATCTGTTCCCAGGCCTAA
Organism: Corythornis vintsioides; assembly: GCA_025447755.1. Taxonomy (NCBI): domain Eukaryota; kingdom Metazoa; phylum Chordata; class Aves; order Coraciiformes; family Alcedinidae; genus Corythornis; species Corythornis vintsioides. Next base: position 10,702 of record JAOEGS010000710.1, on the reverse strand, counting down.
ATCTTTTCTCATTGTCCATGTCCTTTGAAGGTCTTCTTGTTATGCAAGAATGGGCACATCTGTTCAATAAAGACTCAATCCTTGCCAACAGTGGCTGCCCACTAGGACTGGGTGGTATTTCCAAGGCCAATAGAGTAATTGTAATCCCACAGGAAGTTGTTGGTATTGTAAGGGCAGAAGTCACTGCTCTGTACCATATCTGTACTGCTTGGGAATGGAAGACAACCTACTTTTAAATGAACTTTCTGCTCTGATAGCCCTAAAGCAGTAATGGTCGATGAAGTCTTTGAATTACTATGATGTTGTTTCTTCTGTCCCTTCTCTGTTCTCTCTTTAAAGAAAAAAAAATAAAAGGAAAAAAATAAGGGGGGAGGGGGTTGAGAGTCTGTCAAGTTGTTCAGTCTCACACACCATGTTCACCTTGGCAGATGGCAGGAGAGATAACTGCTTAGCACTGCATGTTTGACATATCACAGAAATAGCAAGGCTGATGTGGTAGGCCTGTAGCCATTGGCAGCTGCTATGGTACCTACACCAGGAAAGGAGGCACATGCTTCTTTTCACACCTCCCAATGCAAAAAAAAAAAAATATTGCTTTCAGGGAGTAATTCATGGTACATCCGCTTGCCCACACCACCCCCTCTTCCTCTCCCTCGTTGGCGTGGTGGTGGTTGACGGGTTGCATGCTGTTGCTTGCCTTGTCACCAGCTTGTGTGACAGGTGAGGTGACGCGGAGCCTGCAGAGTTGCAAAGGAGGTTGCTCCAGGGCTTTCCCACACTGGGGAGGTGAGCTGGCTCCAGCGGGGGGGCGTGGGGGAGCTAGGTGGGAAAGCAGACAAACATCTGTTCACTTCTCAACTTTGCAAAGAACAAGAAAGCGTATGGGGAGGAGGTGGTGGGAGAGGGATGTATTTCTGGCCCACAGACCAGGCAAGATACCCCTATCCAGGCTTCCAAGGGTTAAAGTTCACCCAAGCAGAAGGCGGCCACTCCAGCTCCTCTGTGTAGAATAAAGAAACTTTGGCCAGGAAGTCTGGGCATCCAAGTGCTGCAACTGTATGTGCAGTTCAAAGAGTTGAGCTTTCAGATGATCACCTAGGTACGTGTCCTGCCCCTTCTCAGAGCTGTGGCTGCTTGTGCAAAGTCTTTTTCCTCAGCCTCTGGAAGGAAGGGTCCTGATGGTGTCCCAGCCTCATTTAATTTACTGTTGTGGAGGATGAATTACTGACTATGCTGGAAAGTACATATGCAAGAAAGTCAGAAAAGGACTGGGAAGAAAGTGAAGGTGGCTCAGACAGCATCAATAGTCCATGGGCTACTTTCACCACCATGCAAAACTGGAAGGACCTTCTTCATGTCACCTGTTGCAAGAAGAACTCAAGAAAAAATTCCAGAGGTTGTTTCTCTAACTCGTTGCCTGAATCATTACATTTTGTAGGCTAAAACAATGTTTTGAAATGCAGTGAAGAGTAATTGGAATTTTCATGACAGAAAACATGGGAAGAAAACAATTTGTTGTGATGCTGGATAAATATCTCTAAAGCATTGAGTGGTCATCATCCAACAAACTGGAGAATCAAGTAGTCTTCATATGTCACTTTTGATAAACTCTTCTGGAACCATCCATTTCATCTGGCTTCATCTGTCTGGCTAACAATTGTGCCTACTGATATCTGGGAGGTTCTCCTCCCCCTCTACTCTGCATTGGTGAGGCCCTAACTGGAATACTGTGTCCAGTGCTGGTCACCCCAGTTCAGAAAAGACAGAGATTTACTGGAGAGAGTCCAGTGCAGGGCCACCAAGATGATTAAGGGAGTGGAGCATCTCCCTTATGAGGAGAGGCTGAGAGAGCTGGGGCTCTTTAGCTTTGAGAAGACTGAGGGGGGACCTCATCAATGTCTACAAATAGGTTAAGGGTGAGTGTAGGGAGGATGGAGCCAGACTCCTCCCAATGTCATCCAATGACAAGACAAGAGGCAATGGGAGTAAGTTGGAGCACAAGAGGTTTAAGGCAAACACAATGAAAAGCTTTTTCACAGTGAGGTTGATGGAGCTCTGGAATGGGCTGCCCAGGGAGGTTGTGGAGTCTCCTTCTCTGGAGACACTTAAGACACACCTGGATGTATTCTTGGGTGACTTAGCTTAGGTGATCCTGCTGTGGCAGGGGGGGTTGGACTAGATGATCTTCTAGGTCCCTTCCAATCTCTAACATTCCATGATTCTGTGATACCAAATAGAAAGATGGGGTTTACTGACATGTATCCAGGAGGATGAAGCATGTTTGCAAGGGATTAAGCAATCTCACGCAGGATTCATGGGAGACCTGAGACCTTCAGCCACTAAAAGTCAGGTAGGACATTCTATGGTATCTCCAAAGGTGGAGACAATTGGATTGTCCAGTTCTGGACAATTAGATTGAGTTGCCGGAGAAAAAAGGTATGGATTCATAGATTCATAGATATTAGGGGTTGGAAGGGACCTAGAAGATCATCTAGTCCAACCCCCCTGCCCGAGCAGGATCACCTAGACCAAGTCACCCAGGAACAGATGCTCATCACATCCTATGGAAACAGTGAGGATATCTTCACTTCATGAATGTAACATATCTCTGGGCTGGATAACTGGAGGACAGGATTTGTCAGAGTTTCAGTATATTTAAATGAATCCACTGTGGTTGAAACTGTTCCCATCTGATGGCTGGACCTGGAAACTGGGAAGGCTCAGAACAGTTCCTAAACAGTCCCCAAAACAGCACCCCTTAATTGTCCCCTAACAGTGATCTTGGTGCTATGAGTCTGTCATTAGCAACTTTTGAGACAGAATCAAGGCCCATAAGAGGATTGCATGGCTGGTATTTCAACACCTCTCAATAGCTCAGCATGCAAAGAAGAGGATAAGAGGGATTTGCAAAGCACGTTGGGGTTCCTCTTTGTGTGCGGCATGAAGAAAATACCCTTCAAGGTGGTGGCTTCTCTCTGTGATCCAACTATTGCAGAGCCCTTTTCTTCCTTCTGAACAGTTTACATTTCCATGAGCCTTCAGTTTAGTGACAATCACTGTGACACAAAAGGCCCAGAAAAAAATCCTGAAGCACTCGCTCTTGGGAGAGCATCATGGAGAGGGCAGGAGGTGGGGGAAGGATGGCACTGGAGGGAGGTGGTGTGTTTCACATCTGGTAGGTTGTATGTTCTGTCTCTCCAAATGTGGGCCTGGCTGCCACTCATGGTTGCCCTGGTGCTCAGTGGCACTGCTGGCCAATGTCTGTTTGGAGGTCACCCTGTGAACGGGTTGAGGTCACCAAGCAGCACATGACTCCCGGAGCAGCTGTCGGTGTTATTTTGTTTGGCAGCCTCTTCTTCTTGCAGCCGGAAAAAATGAAACCTAACCTCTCAATGCACACTTTGTTTTGGAATAAGCTGCTGGAATTGGTGGTTCCTGGTTCCAGCGTGGGATATAAGCTCCTGTCCGTCAGGATGATGGGGCTGGGTGACAGCTTGCCTCTCTCACTGGCACAAGCTGGCAAGACTGGAATGCTATTAGCGGAGCACTTTTCTACCTGTGTAGGGGAGGAAGGATGGTCCCATGGCTGAGGCACTAGGAATGGTCTCCAGAGATGTAGAACAGATGCAGAATCATGCAGAAGGCTTCATCTCATTGGCTCTGTGCAATGTCCTTACCCTTTTCTTTCTGGACTATTTGGATCACAATTTTTTTCTGTAGTAAATGAAGGAGTCTAGCCATCTGCAATCCATGGACAGTTAGCTAACTACTACATAATTTTTGTTGAGTACCTCACTGTAAATAATATTATTCTGTAGTTCTTCAGAATCTAGACCACAGCTAGAGGACTCTTCTTTCCTCATGATTTGCGACTTTTTGCACTGCATCTCATAACTCCATTTCTAGTTACAATCATGTTACAATGAACAAAAACTTCACACAGTCAGCAAAAACCTGCTGCTTTCTTTTTGTAAATGCGTTCTAGAAAGCTTCCCCTATCTCAAACTCCTTGGTGCCCAAGAAAGAAGGTAAGAGGTTTTCTGAGTTTGCCACTTGCAAAATAAGCTTAAGTGTGTAACTTCAGATTGCCACTAGAAAGCAACTGTTGGTTGAGTAACTGGCTATGTTCATAACAGATTCACCCACAGGAGAGCTTTTAAATCAAGTGCTAGATTACACAGAATCACAGAATCACAGCATGGTGGGGGTTGGAAGGGAATTCTGGAGATCATTTGGTCCAACCCCTCTGCTCTAGCAGAGCAGGGGGCCCAGGATCACATTGTCCAGGTGTCTTTGAAATCTCTCCAAAGAAGAAGAGTCCACAGCCTCTCTGAGCAGCCTGAGCAGCAAGGGTTTGGGTACCTTCACAGGAAATAATTTGTTCCTCCTTTTCAGATGGAACTTCCTGGGTTCCAGTTTGTGCCCGTTGCTCCTTGTCCTGTTGCTGGGCACCATTAATAAGAGTCTGGCCCCATCCTCTTGACACCCACCCTTTAGATGTTGATCGGCATTGATCAGACCCCCTCTCAGTCTTCTCCAGGCTAAGCAAATATTCTAGTGGCTTTCTCCAGTTAGAGCTTTTATTTGGGATAATGGAGGTGCAAAAAATTCACAGTCTATCCATTTGTTTCTTCTTTTATCCACCAGTGTTTGAAACAGGTCCTCTCAGAGCACCAACTGCTTTTCACATATCTGACTAATTTATTTTTTTCCAAAGGTTTTATATTAATGGTTGAAATTTATCCCCCAGTCCTATAATATATTTAAACATTTTTTTTTACCTTCTTCAAGGTGGCCAGAATCAGAGCTTTAAAGATGAGATGTGATCTACCTAGGACTTGTCAAATACTTATTCATAAAACATTGGAAAACTCCAAGTGCATTTGTTGGACTAAAAAGAATATTGGTCCCAGGAGAGTTCTTATTACTCAGCCCGAGGTGGTAAATTTTGCAGTTCAGTAAACAACCAATTTCTCCTGCACACCTTCCCTGGACTCTTGTGTAGCAGGAGCTGGACTTCTCAAGAGTTATGTCTTGATTCTCTGTGGCTTGCTCTTCAGTAGCAACCCATGTTCTCCTTTTTCCCACATGCTAACCATTCCCCATGCCCCAAGGTCTGGGGAGGGGGTTAGAGACATATGGACAGCTATGGTATGTGCTTTCTCTGTGCTTCTCCCCATAGTCCTCATTTCTTCTTCATGCTTAGTTAAAGTCTCACACCATGTGTGTTTGGACAGCTGTTCTCTGCATGGCTCAGTCATTCAACCCAATGGCCCAAGGAATTCCTGGGAAACTGCAGGAATCACTAATTTTATTTTTTTCCTTTTTTTCTTTCTTTTTTTTTTTTTTTCCCTCTGAACACTAGCTTCAAGTGACTTTTGTTCCTAATGTAATATACCCACTGAAGAAACCTGTCTAGCCTTAGAACACGCCCAAGTCTGTCTGTACATGGGAATGGTTACTTTTACTGTGCCCTGAGTTTGGTCCACTTACGTCTAATGAGAAAACTGATTGGACACTAAGTTCAATGCTTTATGAATGTCCTGTGCATAGAGAAAGATGGAAGAGATCCTACCTCTTACATATTCTTGAATGAAAATGTACTTGTACCACCTTAAACACAACCTCGGACCTCTCTGGGGACCACTCTATAGCAGAGATGGCACTTCAGATTCTTCAGATTTCTTTGATGGAACACTGAGATCCTGCTGAATAACTCAGCTCCAACTTCTCTTCAGGGAATTCTCATTAACTGCCCAAGAGGGAAATTCCTGTGGAGAGCTGATCAATTCAGAGAGTTTAGGACAACTTTACATTGACTGCAGTCCAAGTGTCTATCTGAGAAGGAGATGAGTAGTACCCCAGACCATTGACTATGTTACCTAATTCTCCATTAACTAAATAGAGAGTGAAAGGTGATTTGCTCAGTTATAGCCCTTTAAGGGCATGTAATGATAGGGGTCAAGGGGTAGCAATTACAAACTGAAAATGGGTAGTTTTAGATTAGAAATTAGGAAGAAAATCTTCACTGCGAAGGTGGTGAGACATTGGAACAGGTGCCCCAGGGAAGTTGTGGATGTCCCATCTCTGGAAGAGTTCAAAGCCAGGTTGGATTTGACTCTGAGCAACCTGCTGTAGTTGAAGATGCCCCTTCTCACTGAAGGGGGGTTGAAACTAGATGATCTTTAAAGTCCCTTCCAACCTATACCATTCTATGGTAGTCCCTATAGCATAGATGGTCAGAGATAGCCAAGATTAATCCTATCCCAGCATTCAGTGTGTAGGTAGTGCCACCTCAGCTAGATACCTGAAATCCATTGCCAGTGGAAAGAAGTTACTATGTAGCTCTCCATTGTTTTCCCCTTTGTCTCACTACGTTTAACAGTCTGTTTTCAAGTATTTAATATCCCACTGACTTTGTACCTTCCCCTGATGAGATAGGTTCATTCACTCAGTCAAGAGATCAGAGCTCAGATCTTTCCCATACTACCCAATTTCAGCCAAGACCTGATTGAACCTTCACCTTGGAAGAAATGGCTGAGTGTGACATGTTAGGCCACCATTCACTCATTTAGAGACTTTAAGATCTCTCAGGATAGTGAAATCCTGATGATATCATAACCCACTAACATTTTCTCCTTCACATCTTCTCAGTGTGGTCCTTGGTGTTGGATTGGATAGTGTCATTCCTTGTAAAGAACACGATGGCTTGCATGCTGGGTTTTTCTATTGCTTTCTTCATACCTACAATAGCATCACAGAGTCATTTAATTTGGAAAAGACCTTTAAGATCATCAAGTCCAGATGTAAAACCAGCACTGTCAAGCCCACCTAGCCCCACCCTGATTATACATAGACTTCACGAGTGAGATACTCCCTTTGGTCTGCTTCTTCAGATCTTGTAGACCCTCAATGAGAGCATCTGGGCATTGTAGATGTCATGTTGATAGTAGCTGTGTCTTGTGATCATTTCAGCTTGCTGCTTCCTTTATATTTATGGCTGACAAGGGATGCTCTGCTGACTTTGTCCTGTGTCATCCTGGAGTGACTGACTGGTGCAGAGGATGCAGGGTGGCTGTGCTTTGCCAAAATGTCTGAGGACTATGGACAATCCAGCTCGATGGTGCCCCCAGTCTTCAAGCAGTCAGAACTACCTCTGAGCAGAAGTGTTTTCTCCTCTTGGTGTTTTCTTCCTAGAAAAGACACTTTGCTGTAAGCTGATGAAGGTTTCTAGACATCCAGATCTCCTACTACTATTCCACTGATTTTCTAAGGAGGCTTCTTTCCAACTCACTTGCAATGCGTGCAATCCCTTGTTCTCCAAATTAAGTGAGAGGGGTGGGAGGAGTATGAAGCTTCATAGTGACTTGTTTTGGGACAGCAGGATAGCGCTTGACTGTAGCCTGAGTGGATCTACCCAGTTAGTGGTAAATCAGTGAGTCATGAGATAATATAGGTTAGAAGGGAGTGTTTGGCATCTCTAGTTCAACCGCCTTGCTCAAAACATGTCCAACATCGAAATTAGGTCAGGCTACTCAGGATCCTGTCTAGCTGAGGATGGAGATTTCACAGACTGATGGCACCTCTTCCAAGGTCTGACCACCACCAGGATGAAAATTTTTGTTTAGTGTAGTGATTGTCTTCACTTGTCCTTTTGCTGTTCAACTCTGAGAAGTGTTTGCTTTATCTCATTTATGAATATCCGTTGGGTAGTGAAGGCTGCAGCTAGGTACCCCTTTCACCTTCCTCTTTCCAGCTGAGCAAGCCAAACTCACTCAACCACTCATTCTATTACATGCTTTCCACATCCCAACCCATCTTGGTGTCCCCCATTAAACTTGCTTTAGTTTGACTTCAGAGCCCTGAAGTTGAACACAGTAGTTTGGATGTATCCTATTAAGTGCCACATAGAGGGAACTAATTACTCCTTTTGCTCTGCTGGCTGAGCTCTTGCAAATGTAGTGGGTTTTCATTGTTGAAAGGGCTGCTGTTGGAGGCAGCATATCCAAGTCAGATCCCTATTGTGTCCTCCAAAGGGCATCTACAGCCTGAGGCATCACCTGTTCCTGGCTTGTTAGCATCTGGACTGAGAAGCCACAATTACAGATGGGCAATGGAGGGTCTATTGTGTGGGATGCCCTCATTACAGATGGGCAATGTTTGGGTCCATGGGGGAAGGTACAGTATTTGTCATGCCCATCAAGTCATTTAAGGGACTTAGAAACTTCATTTTCATGTGCTGTACAGCTAATACTTCTAAAGAGCCAAGAGCTCAGGTGCTGGGTGATGCTTGGCTCTTCCATAGGCCTCATCTTCAAGAGGAGAGATGGAGGGTGTTTTCAATCACATTTCATAACTTAAGGAAAATCCCTGAGTCCAGTGCACATCACAGTTCAACACCTTTGGGGCTGGAAAGGGAAAGACTAGAGGTAAAACACAAGTCAGCATAACCTGCTTTTCTATTTGGGTTTCTGGGGGGATTTTTTCACTTTGTAGCTTTTTTTTTTTTTTTTTTTTTTTTTTTTGTTTTTCTTTTTGGGGGTTGGTTTTTTTTTTTTGTGTTTTTTTTTGGTTTTTTTTTTTTTTGGTTAGTATACGTTTTAGGAGTTGGGTTTTTTGTTGGTGTTGTTTTGTTTGGTTTTTTTTTATTAGGAATATTACAGTATGAGGTTCAAAAAGGTGAAATGGAAGGTCCTGCACTTGGGTCACACTTGTGTCCACCCTTCTTGTACACAGCATCATGAATTACCTCTCTACTTTTCCATCACCCTTGTGGTTGTCATCAGCTGGTTGCCCCTATCCATCTGCCCACCTAGCCTTACACCAAAGTCCCTTCGGTCCTCTTCATCTCAGCCCTGTCCTCCCACCTCACCTGACACCACAACAAGCTGCTAGAGCTGTACACAAGGGCTCCAGCTCCCATGGTCTTTTCTTTTTAATCTTGTTGTCTTCTTTCCATCTTGGAGCTGTTGCCAATTAAGAGCGAGTCATTTGATCATGTCATAATCCCGATGCCAGCAGGCAGACCCGTTTGAGATCAGAAAAGGGGGAAAGAATAGAGAGCAGGGAATAATAATAAAAATAATAACAATATAGAGGAGGGGAAAAGAATAAAAAGACATCCTCTTCTTCCGTCTCTCCTCTCACAAGGTAAAGAATCAAAAAGTCATTTGATGCATAATTGATTGCTTTGGAGTGACTCACAAATTGCTAAGGAGCCTTGATTCTCTAGGTAATAAGCATGTGGAAAACACAGGGACGTTTTGACCGCGGGGTTGTGTAGAAGGGGGGTCCGGGGAGGAGAGAAAAATAAACACAGAAAGAGTAGAGCAGCAACTAACTGAGCCCGTGCATGCTGAAAATATTTTAATGAGCATCAAGAACAAGGGATTTCAAGAAGCCCGATCTCAGGACAAAACAATAAATTAGCAAACAAAAAAGGAAAACAAAACAAAAAGGGTGTTTTTTATCTTTTTTTTTTTTTTTTTTCTCCCCTGACAAGAAAATCACAAAAGCGCTGAGCTGGTGGGGCTGGGGCTGCAGGTCTTTCTTCCCCTCCCTGTTTCTTCAGAGTGTGTGGATGGGCAGGGGGGAGATATTGCCTTGAAGCTTTGTGTGGTGCATCCCCCCACCCTGCCTGCCGCATCCTGACCTATCCTGCCACCAATGGCCACAGGCTTCCAAAACACACCAACAAAAGATTTGGATCACTGTAAATATCTCTGTGACTGTTCAGCAAGCAGATATGTCTGGGCACTTGGATTTGATAGCCCTGGTGATTTAGATGCAGAAAAGGAAGTGAGGAGAAGGGCTTGACTCCCTCAGGTCTTCTGTCTCGGTCCTTTTCTGAGAAGGAGTTTTACTGACCCAAAGTTGCTGCACTCAGTTAGCAATGGGTGAAATCTGTTGTCACGCTGCATCAGCAGCCCCCAAAGCTCCCAGGCAGCAACGCTGAGCTTGTAATGTGCCACAGCATCACACTTTGCTCTTTCAATGTTTCAATGTCCTGCAGCCTCAAGCAGTGTGTAGAAGGTCTGGCAAATACTGTGTCCAGCCACAAGGCTCCTCTACTGGCCTCAGAAGCTTGGAGCTCATGACAGCAGCACCTTAGTCCAAATTGGATTAAAGGGACTACCTGGCCCTAGGAGATACACACAGCCCTCTGTGTAGGTATTCTGGGGAATGGGCTCCCCTTTCCATCATCAGATGTCCACTCCCCATAGATACTGTGGTTGCCTTTGCTTGGGTCTGATCTTTCCTTTCTTGCCCAGAGATTTGGCCAGGCTGGATCGATGAGCCAAGGTCAATGGAATGAGGTTCAGTAAGGCCCAGTGCTGATTCCTGCACTTGGCTTACTAGAACCCCCTGAAATGCTTCAGGCTGGGGCAGAGCAGCTGGAAGCTGCCTGGTAGAAAAGGACATGGGGGTGTTGGTCGATAGGTGGCTGCAGAAGAGCCAGTGTGTGCCAAAGTGGCCAAGAAGACCACCAGCATCCTGGCTTGTATCAACATTAGTGTGGCCAGCAGGACCAGAGCAGGCATTGTCCCTCTGGACTGGACACTGGGGACGCTGCCCCTCAAATCCTGAGTTCAGTTTTAGAGGGGACTAGAAGAACCATATTCCTCTTTCCTCTTCTCTTCTCTTCTCTTCTCTTCTCTTCTCTTCTCTTCTCTTCTCTTCTCTTCTCTTCTCTTCTCTTCTC
>JAOEGS010000709.1:39270-56733 GCA_025447755.1 Corythornis vintsioides | reverse complement strand
CCTTGCCCCCAAAAAGCCATGTTTTTGGGGAAGTTGCAGAATCTTATTCTTCAATGAACATTTCGGGAAAACCAACTCTTTTCTTCCCGGTATCTCACTCTTCACCAACCCCCCCCCCCCCCCCAAAAAAAAAAAAAAGAGAGAGAAAAGAAAAGGGAAAAAAAGCCCTTCCTGATAATTGCACTGGTCCAAATGTGCTGGGGCTTTCATACAGAATGATGGCTTCCCTTGTCTCCTGCATTTGTTCATCTCCTTTGGGAGGAGCAATTTACAGAAAGCATTATCGATTTTTGCCATAATAGGTACAGAGATGCCTCACTGTCCCTGCTCAGCCAGCTCACTCTCTGCATCACAACTGTCAGGCCAGTTTGTGAAGCCCGTCATTATTTTTTTTCAAGTAAATCCATCACGGGAGTGGGGGAAAAGTGATGAAAATAAAATTATTTTCACCTTGCCATAAAAAAAAGAATGGCCATGTTCCCTAACAGAAATAACTGCAAATGCTGTCAACTAAGAGAGCGGAAGGGAAATTCAAAGCAAATAAAAGCGGGCTGGGGGGGAGGAAGGGCAGGGAGGAGGCAGTGCGAGGAGGCACGGCAGTAGCTAATTTACTTTGAAGACATTCTGGAATCTTCCTGTTAAAGCCACTATTTACAACTCTTCCAGTTGTTCTCCACGTTCTCATTTTTCTGGAAGCACTGAAATCTACACTTGATATGGGTATTTTCTTTGGCTGTTGGGGGCTGAGGAGATGGCGGGTTTTGCGAGGTGATTATTAAATATTATTGGTCTGGAGGATGAAATTTGCCTCTCAGCCCCCTCTGAACACAGACCACCCACCCGCTCCTTTGTGCGCCGCTGGGCTGGGGGTTTCTCCTGCTCCCTGCCGGGGGCAGGCTGAGGCCACTAAACTCATTCTGTCCCTGATCAGCATGTGAATGTTGAGGGATACTTACTTCAAATATTCCTGAAACTAAAAAAAAAAAAAAAGCCTTTTAGAAATCACATCTAAAAACAAACAATTCCCCCTGCCCCTCAATTGCATTACTGACTCTCAGACAAGTCCTTTGGTATTCATCCCTCCTCCTTGATTAGTTTTTGCTGTACCCTTCATGTTGGTCACTTATCTCACATCTTGAAGGTCACCGTCTGTAGTACCCTATTCCAGCAGCCCTGGGTTGTTTTTTATTCCTGAAGACAGCCTTGTTTTGGGCTCGCGAGGTTTAATCCAAGAATTGGCTCTGGATCTAATTCCCAGATCCTCAGTTCATTAGCCATGAAAAGTGATAGCTGCTTAAGATTTTTATGAGACATTGTTCCACAAGCGGACCACAGAAGCTGCACAATTACCCAGCACGTTGTACAAAGCCCTGGCTGCCTTTGGCACTGACAGAAGGAGCTTGATAGCAATCAAACAGCTTAATGAAAAGCAGCAAGTTTGCTCTTTGGTAAGGAGCAAGGAATCTGTGAAGTTTGTTTCCAAGTGGTGCTTTCCATAAGGACACTTGTTCAGATAAAATCTAAACCCTCCTACCCCTACTTCAGGGGCGGGCACACAACTGGTCTGACCTTTTCACACGGGCACTTACATCCAGCATTTCAGCCTCATCTGTCCCATCCCTCTGGGATGGAGATGTTAAGGCTGGAGCTGCCATCAGGCCGGGCAAGTTGTGAGAACGAGGGGAGGGCAGCTGCAGGGAGTTGAGAGGATTTCTCCAACCAGGCAACAGCAAAACCACCATCAGCAGCCCCGTGCCCAAGGAATTACAAGGATGTGATGCAGGCCAGAAAAACCTAAGAGGGTTAGAAGTGGATACTCTACTGAGTGGTGGATAAAGACTAAATGTAGGCAGACCCAGTCCAGCTACAGTGCTTTCAGCAACTCCTGAACCCTCCAACAGCCACCCAGCCGACAGAAACATCACCTGCCCCTGGCCCAGTGCTCCCTCTTCCTGCCCACCCCCAGCAGGCTCAGACCCCTGCTGCTGACAGCAGACCAGAATGAACTGTGATGATGGGATCCCTCCCAAGACCAGGTCCCAGGTCTTCAAATCCTGCCTTAACCCATTTCTTGCAGCTGCACTGTGCCCAGGGCTTGGGGGGCTGAGCTCTCAGCCCTCCGCCGCTCCCAGTCCCTGCTGCTGCTGCTGACACCCAGCCCGCGTCAGAAGGTGCATGAGCCTGAACCAGCTACAGAAAAAAAAGCAGCCAAAGCCATCCCTGGTTTCTCACTAGAGACCAAAAATAAACTTTGTCCCATAGATCAGGCATATCGAGACATTTCAGCTCGTTAAACGCGGAGCGCGGCTATTACCGCTATTTATCCAGCACGCTCCGCTGTGCAAACAACAGCCCCTTCCAAGAGCAGGGTAATTCTGTCAATGAATTACCATCCTAAGGGAAAAATTAGTTTAAATTAGTTTAGTTTGTTCTTTTGCTCTAACAAGTACATTCTAGATTGTAATTGTTTTTACATCTCTCCTGTTCGGCGCGCTGGCGGCAAGCGGCGGGTCGGGGCAGGTGGCTCCCTTATGGGGGTCTCTGCAGCCAGAGCTGCACTCCACTGAAATCCTGATGTGCCCAGACAGTCACACACCCCTGAACAGCTGCACACACACACACGGGCTGCTGCTGAACAGAACAAGTACAGTAAAAACATTAGAACTGGGACAATTTGGAAAACAGCCTGGAGACAAAAAAAAAAAAAAAAAAAAAGTAACTTTCATTTACTTTTTAATTTTAAACTGTATTAACTACCATCACAAGAGAAGCATGTGCTGGAACCAGGCAAGTTCAAGTGTTTGATGCCCCAGTGTTTATGGTTTGGAATAAATGGGGTTTTCCTCCAAGCTGGAAAAATGCTGGTAACGTGGAGTGTGGCTTCACTCTGAAAAACCCTGCAGGAATGGCAACTTCTCCATAAACAGGGTCAAGTGTGTTGACTTTAGTGACAAAACTGCTATTGACCAACGTGTAGTGATTCTGTGTCCATGCAGATAATAGTAAGTGTGCAGTGTTGGGTTACTCCACATTAAATACTGCACCCTGTACTGAGCTCTAAGCAGTTCCAACCAGCGTCAACCCACCCAAAATGCACAGGGTCCGTGGAGAGCAGGAAGCCCCGACTGACCTTTGCAAGGCTAACAGCACTTGAACTGGAGGAGAAGGAGGAGGAAAACAGAGGGGGGAGAGAAAAAGAAGAATGGAGTTTGATTCTAAGGACGCACTTAGCAAGACACCTGACACACATCCCACCAGAGGGATCTACCTGCACTGATGTGAACTCCTCAGAGGGATGCCCTGGAACTGGTCTGAACTGTTTTAAACTGGTCAGAGTTCACCTCATTCTGACTCCAGTGTGTTGTTACTGAGTTGTCCCATTAGACCAATTCTTGTAGCCAAAGTTTCCTAAAGCAGCAGAGAGTCCTTGCTGGGATCCCCCCCTTTTCTCGAGGGGCAGCAGAATTAGTTTCCCGTGTCTCTCTACACACCTTGGGATTGTCACAAACGTGAACCCAACTGTTGGTCAAACCTGCATTTTAACAGCTTTGTTTATTTTCACGTTTGCTGGAGCCTGACAACTCCATGCCACAGCTCTCACCTGAGTTTTAAGTGTGCTGTTAACATTGAACAAATACGAATCTGCTCGTCTCAGAAGAGTCAGAGCTGAGGTGACATTTAAATGGCTATTTAAATGTGCACATCAGGAGAGTGAGGCACCCTCCTCTCAGACAAAAATCCACACGCTGAACCTCCTCATGTTTGGTGGCCAGAGGAAAGAAACATCTCTGTTCTTTGGGTGGAATTAAAACAGGGAGTATCTAAGAGAGCGGGTTATTTGTGGAAAAACAGACTCTGTCTTGAACACTGGGGTAGAAATGAAGGCTGCTGTGCTTGCTTTGTGTTCAGCCTCTGGCTGTCCAGCTGGTAACCAGATCATGTGGAACGCAAGCCTCTGAAAGGTGGAAAAAGATCTGAAATATGAAGCACTGCTGTTTTACTGCTAATTCAATAGGAAAAAAAACCCTATAAAATATTAAAGAAAGTATTTAAAAATATATTAAACACAATTTGTACCGTAATAGCTTAACCTGACATCAAAACACAGCTTACAGCTTGTTTGTCCCGGGTTTCATGGTGTGGATGAGAGAGTAGCAGGCAGAGTGTTCCACACAGCCTCCAGCAGTCCACAAAATGGGATTTGGGCTTCGTTAAAACAAATTCCAGGTGGAAAATTGGGCATGCTGATAAAAGCAGTGCAGGAAAGAGTGTTAGCTCTGATAGGGCAGGATGGGGATTGAATTCACTCTTTAACATTACAAGACTTAATTAAAGAGGTTGACCCGAGGACCCCGAAGAGCGACGAGCTCAGATAGCCCTGCCTGGTACAAGGGGGTGTCACTGAAGGGAATTCTTTTAACTGAGTGCAGCTGGAAGGTGCACAGCCTGCCCTGGCACGGGGAGAGGAGCACAGCACACCCAGCAATGCAGCTCACACCTGGGTGATGCACCACTGGGGTGGTGAGAGGACACCTCTCATCCAGCACAGACTCGTTTCTAGTTATGAATCAGGTTTCTGTAACTCCCTGTGGTCACAAGCATCACCCTGCCCATGATGCCCCTTCCTCAGAAGCAAGCAAAAGGGCAGGGTGAGGGCTCAGTGCCTGGCAGCTGGGGGCACACAGGCAGCTTGTGTTCAGTTCCCAGGGGCTGGGGATGTGCTGCACCCACCTCTTCTGAGCTGCAAACGGGAAACCAACTGCCCTGTGCCCCCTCATCCTCACCACTGCCTGCTGCTTCCCTGCTTGACATATCTCCATGGTGGAGCTGGTCATGCCTCAGGAAATTTTATTTCGCCAAAATTAAGCAAAGACAGGCTGAACATTTTGGAAGTCACAGAACTTAACATCTGCAGAAGTTAAGGTGTTAAAAAAAAACCCCAACCTACATATATATATATATATACATAAATTATTTTCCCCCTTTGATACCTTCCTCATTCATCAGAACAGGCCCCACTCAAAACCTACAAAGAATTTTTGAACAAAACCAGTGAGCCTAAAAGACATCTGGCCAAGCTTACGACAATAGAAAAAGTGCAATAAAAGTTTACTACTTTTGAAGAATAAAGATGTATTGTGAAAGCTTTATACACAACACTGAAATTAAGGTATGATTTTAAACTAAGCCTCGCTTCAGCTGCACCACTGAAGGGAGACAAGCAGCAAATGAAAATCAGCTTGACTTGCCCTCATCCATAAAAGAGCCTCTGATAACCCTGGAGAAGACCACAAAGAGTAATCTCTCCCGATGGATTTCTCTTTCCCAGGGCTTGTCCAGTCTCCCTGCAGCTACAGGCACTTTACAGGACCCATCACATCCGCGGGGCGTGGAGAGCAAAGTTTCTCCCCTTGTCCCTTGTGTGCAGCAGAGGGAACAGGCTGCTGCTTTGCAAGGACAGAGCAGATCCTCCTGCTGGGGACTGATCCAGGCTGCATCCCAGCACCAGTGAGTCAGACCCAGACTCACACCTGCACTTCCAGCAGAATCCCTCCTCTGCATTAACTCTGTCATTCCTGAAGCCCCTGGTTTATGTGGTCTTGCTTTCCAAGGGCTCCTTCTCCCCTGAGTGAATTCTGTGCAGAGTTTATCACTGAGCTTTCCAGTGCCTGTCTTTAGGAAGCCCCCGTGTGAGCCAGAATTCTACTTCATTTCTCTTTTTGCTAGTAGAGAAGCTATTGGAAAACTGGCTTTTGAAAAAGCTGAATAGCAAGGAGGCAAGTGCTGGATATGGGAAAGAAGTCATTCCCAGAAATAAAAAATAAAAAGAAGGAAATCCAATTGGGTATTTCCAGTAATTTCCACATGAGGGGCTCTCCCAGGCACAGGGACAGTTTCACCATTACCACCACACGTGTGTGCTGCTTTATCACAGAACCTAAACCAATGCAGCATCTTACTTGCTTTTCTAAAGTTTCTGTGCTTAAGCACTATCTGCCTACAGTTATTTACTGTATTTCAAAACTTTGTTTTCTTGCTATATTTTAAAAAATCTATTTTAGGGTGGTGACGTCAGAGACCCTCTCTCCAGCACCATGGGGTTTGGGCTAAAGAATCCACAGCAGTTCATATATTTGCCTTACCTAACAATGAACAGAGCCAACGATCTGATTTTGCAAAGAATCCAACTAAGAACAGCTTAAGAAAACCCCAAACCTTGGGATCTTATCTGTGTGGACCTCTTGCTGGCCACAGATAGAAGCATTTTTCAGACCTACAGAGAGTGATTTCTGCTCCATCTCTACCCACCTTACTGTGCTTAGTGTTGCATATTTACCATTACCCCTGTATCTATATTGTGGCTTCATCTTCAAGTTCTGTACCCACAGAAGAGCTGACAGCCTTAAGGAACTAACAAGCTAAATGCTGAGCTATACAAGTGGGGAACACTGTAAATGGGGCTGGGGAGGTGACAGGGGACAGCGTGTGCTACCCATCACTGGGCATGAACAACCACAGCTGCCTCTGCTCTGCCATTACCAAACTGCAAGAGATGGTTTGTCAGGAGAAGTGAAAAAAGGGAGGCCAGTGGCTTTGGGGACTTGGAGTGCTTTTCTCACTCTTCAGTGACACTATGGGAGAAAGTGCAAAAATACTCATCAGAAAAGCAAGTAATGGGAGAGGATGGAGCCAGGCAGGCACCAGACAGAGCACGATGGAGGAGGGAGCCTTGGCAAGACTGTGAGGGCACTGAAATACAGACAGAGATTCTGCTGGAGCCAGCAAAGGGCCTTACACAGAGCAATCATCTCACCAAACATACCTGCAGCAGCCCTGAGAGCAGCAAGGCTGCTGGAGCTGGGTGATCACTGCTGGGATGGAGACAACAAGAAGACAGCAGCAGTGCTGCCTCTGCTTTACCCAGAGCATGTCACCTCCCCCTCTTGTGCACCAGTCACCTGCCAGTTTCCATTTGTCCCCGGGTCTGGACACTCAGAAATTTTCTGCCTGTATGGAGTCCCTGATCACTCAGATCTGTAGAAAAACGACCATTAACCACACACACTGAAGTATCAGATAATGTGTTTTCTATATAGATTTGGGTCTTCATTTATGCCTTGGATGCATAAGCACAAGTTTTGGCACTGAGGTTACTCAAATTTTCACTAGCAACTTAATTCTGAGATGCAGCTCCTACTAGAAAAGGTGTTAAAATTTTCACCTTCAGTTCAGTTGGATTTGCAGAAGGTACAGCACCATAAATTATGTAATACACAGGTTTGGTCTTTGGTTTGTTCTGTCAGTCCTTTCTTCTGCTACTGACTGCCCACCCAGGATTGTCTAAACAAAACAGCTGATGGTCTGATAATCCTTCCCTCAAATCTAAGCAAGTCTAAATTCAGAGTCCAAACTCTCCCATGGACCCCACGTGACACACACTCCATCAGTCCACCTTGTAAAAGTCTGAACTGTCAGAGTCTCCTCATCTGAGACAAGGGCAAAATAAACATTTGACTTTTCTCTCCTAAACTACCCAGCTGATGCAAAGAGGATTCACAGTGTTGGTCCAACCATCCCAACAGCTTTCACTCCTGCTCCTTAGACAGGCAGGATGAGGTTAAGACCCAGCTAGTTCCTGTTGCTGGTGCATCTGATGCTCATACCCCTGGGTGTTAGCTTCTATTTAATGCTACTTTGAAACTGATCAGTTTTCCAGAAATAAGTATTTTCTGAGACCATGCAGCCAGAGTGGGCCAATGATCATGGGCACGTTACACTTCCCACTCCTGGCTCCCCCAGTGCTCCCATGGCCCTGGATGGGCGACATCAGCCACAACAAGGGGGCTTCCAAAGTCCCCAGCAGAACCACAGCTTGTTGTTGTGACAGCCACCTCGGCCAGAGGGACCCTACAGAGCACGACCTGCTGGCCCCAGTTGCTGTTCATTTGCTTTTGAGCCCTTCCTCCCCAGCAGTGATGATGGCAGCACACCCCTCATGGCTGTCCCCGGGCAAACAGCTCGTGCTACACCAGCTGCCCTCCACACTCTGCCATGCAACCACCAGAGATACACAGGAAAGGCTGTAACAGTGCTCAGCTTGTCCTTCCACCAAGATAATGAGCAAGAAGACTCTTCCAGTAGGTGTTGCACTGTTGTGGGGGGAGATGCTGGGGACAGGCACATGACACAGAGCAGCAGATGCTGCTGCTACTCCAGAACCACCAGCCTTGGCAGCAGGACAGCACAGGAGGTGGGCAGGCAAACCTGCCCCATGGTTATAGACACTTTCCAAGGCAACCAGATAATATCTAGGAGAAAAACCTGGGCAAGGTGGCCTTTTCAGTCTCTGGAACAAGCAGCCAGAGAGAACTCCGAGTTCTCAGTCTCGGTGCTGTGGGCATCACCATCCAACCTCACGCTGGGCCCAACCCAAGGAGAGAGCCAGCTCACCACTGGCACCACCAGCCCACTGCCATCTTCAAGGGCAAGCCCAACCCAAAGCAAGATGCCTGAGGAAGAGGAGGAGCAGATCTGGCACCCGTGGGCCAACCTACCCTCTGCCCAGGCACGCTCCACCTCTCGCTATAGGTGTCGCTGTGGACCCATCCAGAGCACCTGGAACCTGGCACATCTGCACCAGGGAAGAGGAATGAATGCTTGAAAATTAATGATGTCAGCCTGTCTTCATATATCAAGCTAATTTGAAAGGGCTTTAATTTTCTTAAAGGATAAAAAAAGGTTTCTTTGCTAGATTAAACTTGCAATTGTCATTCATATATTGTTTATAAGGTACTCATCTCCTCACTCTGTATTTTTTTGTTTTTGATTTTGTATACTAGTTAGCAGTGAAGACTTGTCTGCGTGTATCAGAAGGAATAAAGAGAGAAATGTCCTTAACTGTCAGTTTTAATAAGAGGAGTCAACATGCCTCTATTCAGGTTAAATATTGCCCTGTCACATTTCAATAGAGTCAACAGATTTTTTAAAGAAAAGTCAAAAGCACTGTGTTTGCAAAAAATAATAATAAAAAACCCTACCCCCCACCTCCTTGTCACAGAGTGTCAAAGCCCTTCTTTATTTGGGGGGGGCGTGGAGGCAGGACAGAAAATTCTTTTGTAAAATGTGAAAAATTACTACTCATAATTGGCACTGACATGAAAAAGGTTGGGTTTTTTTGTTAGAAAAACAAAGAAAATCTCTAATTTAATAATCACCTGCAAAGTGTTATTGTGATGGGAACAAAAAACACACAATCAAAGTCATCTCTTTTAAGTAACTATAGTGTTTTTAAGCAATCACTGCACTTTACTGCAGCTCATACACATAAACTGATGATGTGCAAAGTATAACAAGACACTCCAAATTCCTGAAGTAAAGTTTCTCAAATAACAAGTGACAAGCTGCACAGAAGAAGAGCAAGAAAGGATCTGTCAGGTAAAAAGCAATCACCAAAATGAAGCAAAAGTAGGAGATTCCACAGCGATTGGTGCTATAGGGAAATTTGCAGAGTTGATTTCATCTCCTGGGCAGAGCCAGGTCCAGTTTACAGCCTGGAAAGGCAGAACCTTGGGAATTTCCCACGGAAACTCACTAGGGCTCATCCTGCCCAGCTGGATGGTGCAGCTCTGTGGAGAGCCAGCAGATGCAAAGCAGAGGTCTCATTAGAACACACCATTTAACAGTTCCTGACTTACTTCCAGGGACAGTGCTCAAAGTCCAAGATCATTATTTGGGATGAATTGTGCTTTGCTTGAGGAGAAACTGTTCAGAAGGTGGCTCTTGGTTGGTGCTGTCTCAGTTCACACTCTCAGTGTTGTAACCAAAAGGAAGGGAACACAGACCTCATGGTTCCAGAGCTGCACAGGAGGAGGATGAGAACAGAACCACTCTCAGGAGGGTGAATAGACTCCTAACCCAGCATTTGGACCTGTCCCCGTGGTCCCCTGGGGCACACAGAGGGTGGCCAGCTGCAGCTTCCAGCAGCCCCTCTGGAGATCTCCGGGGCTCCCCTCGGAGCCCCCGCGGTCCCAAGGAGGACAGATGTTTGGATGAGCTGGGAGAGCCTCATAAATCCTACAGCTGGATGTCAGCCCCCTTCACGGGGCCGTGGCCAGGGCGGAGCTGCAGCCACCTCGGGGAGCAGGCAGCACTTCACAGAACCCCAGCAGCTGTGAACCCGGTTTCACGCGTCTCCAAAGCAGAGCTCACGCGGGTCGGCGATGCCAAAAAGGCTCCTCTCAGCTCAGCTACCTCAGGTCCCTCAAACCCAGGTGGCTCCTGGGATTCTGTTTTACAAGCCATCTGCCAGATGCTTGCGTTTCATTCCACAGACAGCCTCATTTTCCTGAAATGGCCCTAAGATTTATTCACTGAAACCCAACCCCGGCGCGCGGAGCCGGGACAGGCTGAGCGGAAAAGCAGAGCCCCGCTGCTCGCCGTGCTCAGGATGGCTTTTCCATCCTGCTGAGGGCGCCTTGCCCCCCCCTGCTCCCGGCTCCTGGGACAAGATACTTGTCCCAGTCCCAGCCCTGCGTGGCTGTGGCAAACAGGGGACACAAGGGTCCTGCAAGCACTGGGCACTTGGAAACACCCCCCCGCTTGCCAAGATCAAAATGGGAAGGGGAAAATGGGGATGTAACAGCTGAAAACGAAAGAAATATGGCTAAAAAGAGTTTTTGTGTTCAAATAAGGTGAGAGGAAGCGGGTGCTTTGGCAGGGCAAGGCAGCAGCTGCAGGTACTGGCAGTGCCCAGCTGCCCCAGGAACACCAGAGCTCCCCACGCTTCCCCCGTGCCCAGACTTCTCCCTTCACAGATTCATAGAATGATTTGGCTGGAAGAGACCTTCAAGATCATCAAGTGCAGCCATTAACCCTACACTGCCAAGGTCCCTAAACCATGTCCCCCAGCAACACGTCAGCAGCACAAACTGATAAACCCGTGTCCCACGTGAAGATGGTCCATGAAACACTCTGCCAGATCATTTAACAACAGAATTGTCTTTGCAGGAAAGTGGCTTTTCTGAACTGCCCCTAAACTTGTAGAAACAAGTGCTAAAAAAACTTAATTTTCTGTGAAAACAGTAGTTTCCCTGAACATCTCCCAGCAAAAAACACCTCTGAGTTCACAGAGCCCTGTCTACACAGAGGCATCAGCTCAAGCTGCTGGCCTCAAGATGCAAGAGCAGCACTTCACTAGAATATTAACTGAAATTATGCACTTTGGGAAGAAATCAGCCCCACGGTGACTTAGTCTTGAAATTGTTCTTTGCTTCTGACACTTCCTTGGTAAATATTTCTTTAATTACTCGAGAGTTTTAATGACTGCAACAAATTCCTTCCCTCCGCCCTGGACTGTACTGGGACAGCAGCAAGGCCTGAAGAACCACACTCCTCAAACATGCTGGAGGAGCAGCTGGTTTGGAATTCAAGAAGTGATTTTTCTAGTACCTTTAGATTTTTTTTCTCTTCCCCCCCCCCTTTTTGCACAGGTTTGTACAGTAACAACATCCTCTCTGCCCCAGCCAGTAAACCCTGGGGCAGGGTAAGTGTCCCTCAGGTCAAGTGTGCTCAGCCCAAGCCTGCTTATTTACTGTGAATTCTACCCCCTCTCCAGCTCTTCCCACAAGTCTCTTTCAGCTTTGTGTGTGCCAGTGGAGGAATTTGGTAGCAAAGGGGATGGTTCCATCATCCCTCCCCCATCCCTCCTCATCCGCACGCTCCCTGCTCCTGCAGGATGCTCTGTCAGGACTGAAATTACAACCTGATGTCACAGGAAGGTAATTTTCCTTGGCGTTTCAAACGCAGCCTCACACAGGCTCTGCCAGAGCAGACGCTGCTAGTGTGACTTCATATAAACAGACAACAAATATTTCATAAATTAATCTTGGTAAGACAGGGTTCATTAATCTGTAAGAGACTCTGGCTGCATGTTAACCCAAAGGGCATAGCACTGAGAATCTGTGATGTCTTCTGACGTACAAAAGTAGTTCCAAATTTGCAGTCATTATCCAAATCAGCCTCTTGATAAGTCAGAGGCAATCACGGACTTGGTTTGGGAAGGAAATGCACGACATGTTTCACTAATTCCTCCTCTGCACAGGTAATGTGCATTTAACTGCCCAGATTCTCCAAGGGGTGTGATCAAGGGGGGGGTGTTTTTGCTCAGTACACGTGGGCACTGTAACACGCCCAGCAAAGCCCACAAAGGCACCTGCAGGACCTAAAAAACAATTAGTATTTTAAGAAAATTTTCCAAAACTGCTACTTCTCAATTAAAAGACAGCACCCATCAAAGAATATGTCCTTTAATGTTTATTATTTCTGCTCATTTGAGGAGCCTGTTGTGCATTTTGGGCTTTTTTCCCCCCCCATTTGTTTATTTTAACTTTTAAATTTATGCAATTTGTACCTTTCTGTTTCATTAACCACAGCCCTTTTTTCTTTTTCCTCCCAGGCTATATAATGTTTTCCAACTTTGGAATGGTGTGTTTCACTCTGGTAGGAATCTAAAATGCTTTAGCAGGAACAGAACTCTTAAGAGATTACTGCCCAGCATAGCCTGGATTAAATCTCACAATTAGGAACTCAATTTGCATTCTCAAAGTGAAATTCATTGTTATAACTGCAACTGTGGTTGACACGGTAGAATAAGCTATTGTTGGAGTAATTCCTGCAAAAGGTCACACATTTAAACCCTCCCATTTCTCCTTGACAGCCTCTCCAACGAACAGTTGCTCTGTGGCCAGATCAGCCCCGCTGACCACTCCACTGCTGACACCCACCGTGGTTTCCTGGCTCTGAAATGTGCTTTGGGATCCCCCAGAGACCTCAGCATCCCCCATCCAGGGAAGATCTCAGCCTCGCCAGCCCAGGTGCAGCAGGAGGGCTGTGGGTGCTGGGTGCCCTGGCACTGGGGGTGCTGAGGGTGCTGCTCTGAGTGGTGGCAGCCAGCCCACGTGCACGGCAAGTTCCATCTCCACCAGAGCATCATCACAGCTGGACTTTGAGCTTTCAGGCCCTTTCCAACCTCAGCTCTGTGCCCTTCTGGGTGGGAAAAGGCCAAACCCAGGAATCCATTCCCCCAGGCTGAGCCTCGGTGTTCCCTTCAGGCTTTTTCTGTGTGGATCACCTCTGCCTACATCTAGGGGCCAACCCCTGTCTGTGGGGCTGTCCTGGCACACCCCCCTGTACCCCACCTCTGCCGGGAAGGGGGGAGCCACCAGCAGTGAGGATTCCCAACAAGACCTCCCAGCCCTGAGCCCTCCACCGCACCCGCCCCGCTGCCGCCGTTACACACTCCGCTAGACTTTAGGAGTGTGGAGTTACTCAGCTGAACATTATGTTAGTCTTCACATTATCCAGGGGTAGGATTGTCAGATTCATAAATTATGCTCTCATTGAGCAGTGAAAGAGCAGGGAACCTCCTAGGCAGGATTGTACTATAAATATCTCCCTGCTGGAGAAGATGCAGGTTCAACAGGATTCGTCTTTTCAACGGCTCTAGGGGTTACCTGTGACCCCCAAACCACACTGAACGTGCCAGGGAGCAGGGGAGTCACTCCACTCCGGTGGGCTTGGTGCCACGCAGAAGGCACAAGGGCTCATTGGTGAGCTGATACCAAGCAATTTTACAGCGTCAGAACACAGGACATCCTTTTCTGAGTCTCCTCTCTGCAGTTTTATCCAGCAAAAAAACAAAAATACACAGGAGGAAACTCGCTGTGTGCTGGTGACCCCCGACAGGAGCACCCTGCACAGGGCATCCCAGCTGCGTGGCAATGCCCTCAGAGTGTGAGCTGGACACTCACCCTAAACCCGAGCCAGCACCCGCCTTGGGATGGTTTTGGACATTTCTAAAGCTGCACTGTAGCACATTTCAAACCTACCACTTGCAGATTGCTGGTTTGGGTTTTGATGATAGGTTAACAGAAAATTCACTTTGGCAGCACACGTGTGATATATTTGTGGTATTGTTGTGATTGATACAACTAATCTTTGTTTGCTGTCGCTGCTTTAGTGCTGTTACCATGAGTGAATCCTCTCAAGATCTTGTGGCCCTGGAAATTTTGTGTATGCTCATTTTTGTGTAACCAATATTCCTTCCCCCCAAACAAAAACTGGCTAATCTTGTGAATACAGTTACCTGATGAAGATATAATCCATTTTTTCTTCGCAGTTAAGGATTTCCCCAAAACCCTGACTATTTCCCAGGTCACAGAGCACCGCCGAAGAGGTGACATGAAGGACTGGGGTCTTACTGGTGTCTTTCGGGGCTAAGGCAGGTCACCCCCTCTCACCAGACTCTGTTTAGCCTGAACTTCCCAGTAACAACCCCACTGGCCTAAAGCTGACTGCCCAGTATCTCACCAGGGAACGTGCAGTGGAGCTTGCTTCAGCCTGAGCACAAGTCCAAGAGCACAGCAGTGTGATGGTGTCAGCCCCGAGTCACCCACGGCACACTCGGGTACCTGCTGCACCTCGGGTTGGCTTTACTGTCAGATTAGGAACGTGAAGGATTTCTACTCACACTCGGGTCTAGTGAGACACAATCACCATCACACTCACGTGCAACCAGGGAAAGGCTTTGAGAACAAAGCATAGGCAGGCTTGGCTGGTATGAGCCAGCTCATCCTATAGTTAAATTCGGAGATGGAGTGGCCACAAGAGACAGAAAACTCCCTAATGACTTCAGAAAACTCTATAATCCACCCAACTAATCCAGTTTTAATTATATCAATAAGCAGATAGGGGATGAGACTATTTTTCAGGATAGAATATAATGTATGAATAATTTTTCATGCTATTTCTATTCTGCTTTTAAAGAAGATCTAGAAGTTATCAGCGTGAGCAAATCGACGAGGAGAAATTTTAATAATGCAGCATCATCATATAATAAGATGTAATATTTCTGCTCCCCCACCAAGAAGGGTGGACACTCCTTGCTGTGCCAGGTCACACAGTCCAGTAAAACCCAACTGTGGGTTTCAACTTGGTTCTGTGCTTGCAAGTAAAAAACCCTGAATTGCAAAGCATTTCCCACCAGAGAATGGAAACAGTAGAGGAAAAAACAAATTTATAAACAAAAATTCTCACAAGCTGTGTCCATACAATCCTCTGTAAAACTTTACCATTTGCAAATATAAAAGTAAAAATAAATTGAGAGATAGGGGTGGCAATCTGGAAATAAATTCCTATATTTAATTTTCCTTTTTTTTCAGGATTTTACGTATACCTTAAGTTCTATCCCAGGGCTTCAGCCTGGAAGTATCTAAAGCACCAAGTGCTTAATTCTTCAAAACATAATTTCCCAGTTGCAAAAAAATTACCCCATTTGGATTTAACGTGTTTCTAGGCATAAGCTTCACAGAATGTTGAAATTAAATGCTATCATATTTTTTAAAGTCTGAAGAAATTCACAAAATGAAAGCAATTAAAAAACAGATAGTGTAACTAATAGGCTCGAGTTAGGTGTGTAATTATAAATAAATTCTAATTAATTCCCTCCCGCATCTTGGTTATTATCCATGTTTCACATGAACCCATTTATGTTCATTTGCAAATGAGTAAGGTAAAATAGATGATGCTCTGTAAAGTGTGTTTGTTTTATTGTCTCGTTAACTCTGCCTCACCACGCAGACGCCTCTCGCCTCCCCACCCGCTGTGGGCACCCTCAGGGAGCACAGGGGCAGGGCCTGGGTGCCAAAGCCCACCTTCCCTGCCAGCCAAAGCCCACCTTCCCTGCCAGCCAAAGCCCACCTTCTCTGCCAGCCAAAGCCCACCTTCCCTGCCAGCCAAAGCCCACCTTCCCTGCCAGCCAAACCCACCTTCTCTGCCAGCCAAAACCCACCTTCTCTGCCAGCAAGACAACAGGACAAGCAAAGAGCAGCCAAGTGCCCTCAATCATGGACATTCCTATTGTTCTTGCTTTAAACCTTCCCAAAAAACTGAAAGCAAACTTCCTTCGGTGGCTCTGCCCCACACACCTCTCCTGGTTTAAAAATATTAACTCTCCAAATCCTACAATTAACTCTCCAGGTACCTGAATTGAAACTCTGAACTCTAAGCAGCAATGGAACTGCTGCTTCTCAGCAGCAGCAGCCATGGGGGGCACGTGGTAACCCCCCGGCAGCACTGGCGCCGGGACCCCCACATATCCACACCCCCAACAGAAAGATGCAAATCCTCCCACTCACAACCCCCCATTAGCAGAATTAATAACTGGTTTCAGGAGTCAATGTGCTGTCCATCAGTGGCCACTGGAAATCTCCAGGTGGGAAGGGCATCACCAAAAGGTTTGTTGTGTTTTGGGGGCTGGCAGCAGGAGCCGTGGGAAGGGACCCAGAGCAGCCCCCGTGTGACTGACCTCGTGGCCTCTCCAAGCTTTAGCAATGCTCTCACTTTTATTTATTATACTGAAAATGTAGATTTTTCTCTTTTTTAACACCCCTGTGGCTGGGTGCAGCGTGTTTAGTGCCATTTACCTTTCCAGGTGATCAAAAAGCAACGATTTATTCACACACTGCACACAGCAGATGTATTTTCTAGTGGACTACACGACCCCATAGAATGCATTAACCATTTCCTAGCTGCTGGGACAGCTGAGGCACAGGGCACGTCCCCATCAGCAGCAGAGACGTGGCAGCATCAGGAGGAATCAGCCCCAGAGATGCATCTCTGGCCAGGGCACCCATGACCAGGGGGGTGAATCTGAGCAGTGCCTCAGGAGCTGCTCAGTTTCATTAAATTACTGCCAATAATCAGAAGCTATTTTTGTTGATGCTCAGAGCCTCCTCTCCCTGTGGAAATCCCAGGGCTCCCCGAGCTCTCACGCACGGGGAAGACACCGGCTCCTGCTCGGGAGCTTCTCCACACCCTGAGAGGTGTCAGACACCAGTGCTCCAGATACCAGCTGAGTAAGTCACACCACGGAGCCTCCCCCCCTCAAATGCAATCCCACCACGTATTCACACATAGGGAAAAAAGGGCATTTTTATTGTAATGGGATGTTTAGAATGAAATCCACAACAGATCCTCTAACTCAGTCTCTTGAAAACTCTACTTCAGATCTCTTCTCCACCTGTCTGGGTGCAAGGCTACGTCCCCATTACTCAGTGTGCAGATCTAATTTCTGCAGGGTCCTCAAGTCAGCTCCTGTCCCACCAGCTCTTTCTGATCTTGAGGTTAACAACCCCAATTAGCCACGTGTGATTTTGTATCACTAGATCCTTAACAAAAAATTCTAAATCATTAATCATGGGTTTCACACCATTTCTAGAGACTAATTCAGTGGGAAGGGACCTAACATCTAGTCCAGCTATAGACCACAGTTAATACTGGTATCCTAATGATAGTTATTATCTATTCTCTAGCAACTAAAAACATCCAAGTGGGTTTATCCTGGTTTATTAGCACTGAGCACCCACCACTGTAGCTGCATCTTTACCCCTTAGTAAGGACTTTTGT
>JAOEGS010000709.1:19698-31967 GCA_025447755.1 Corythornis vintsioides | reverse complement strand
CTGACTCCGACTGCTGCAGAGCCTTGCTGGGCAGCCCCAGGGACAGGCAGCCCCCAGGGACAGGCAGCCCCCAGGGATGCTCTCCAAGCAGTGGTGGGTCAGATGTTGCTGCCCCGGGGTCTGCAGAGCTGTGGCTTGTCACCTCCCATCAGTCAGCAGCGACCAGAGGGCAGCTCTAAGCCGAGCTGGCTGGGCACATACATCACACGCCCACGTCTGCGGCCGGATTTATGGCAGGCAACGGATTCACCTTTAAAAATAACTACAGGCAGCACACACCAGGCTCCTACAATTAACCTAATTGCTCGAAATGGAATCAGAATTATATTGCACGTGTAGCGCGCGGCGGCCGAACCCTCTCGATGCGCAGGATCACCAGTTATTACAGCAGAGATTTAAAAATCATATTTCAAGGCAGCAGCATCCAACTAAAATGCTGAAGCATAATCAGTCCACAGAATTTTTTTTATTTTTTTTTTTAGCTTAAAAATACTTCCTTTCTTGAAAATGGACACCAAAGCCCTAGGCAACGTAACCACCGAGGTTTTATTATAAAATACATTTCAAAATAATGGCTGAAAGTCTTAGGAGCACAGAAGATGAAAAAGTAGTAAACAAGCCTTTTTCTAACACTAAATGATAAATTATAAGCAGTGTTTTGCTGTTCTGCCTCATTTTTTAATCACGCTGCATTCACCCTGCCCTGGCTGGGGAGGTATCCCCATTAAAGGCACCTATTACTGCAGCTTTACAGGTCTGAAGCAGCAGCTGTGCAGCCAAAAGAAAACAACAAAAAAATCTCATTCCAAATCACCATTTCCATTAGATTTTGAGGAAAAACACTACCTGCTTGACATCACCTGCAAAGAAATATGCCCTTTAAAAAAAAAAAAACCCCGGGCAAATTCAGGATGCAGCCTTTTGGGGCTGTAAGAACAACAACGAGGTGCTGCTGCTGCCATCAAGGGCTAAATCCTAATCCTGCCCTGCTCTCTTGCCTCAGTGCTCTGAAGAAACACCCAGACGGATCCTTGCCTGGGAAAAAGGAGCCCTACAGGCTGTGAAGAGAAGTGGAACCAGCTTTAGAGTCTTTTGCTCTGTTTGTTGGGGTGGTTGGGTTTTTTTTCCCCACTAATATGCAATTTTGTTTTGTTCCTACTGCCAAATCTAGACTACAGAAGTATCAATGAAAAAGCACCTGCAGCTGTTAATCTGCTCCCAATTTTTTTCTAAACAGACATCATTTAGAGTTTGAGCTCTCAGTTTGCCTCCTAAGTGCATTATCAAGGGTGGTTCAGCTCATACCAGCAGCCTGTGATTCCCGGGCTCTGAAACCAGTGGGTGTTGCTCACGGAGCCTTTACACGCTCCCTGTATTAGACAGCACACCTCAAAAGGAGGGAAAGAAAATAATCCTCTTTCCTCCTCTCCAAAAGGGCTGGGCTAGGGAAGCCCAGAGGGATGTGGGAGCTGGAGAGCTCAGCCAGGCCAGCCAGCACCAAAGCAAGGCTCTGTGCCACCCCAGCTCCACCACGGCACCCACGTGGCACCGCCAGCAGTCGTGGATGAGGGGGCTCCATCTTCCTGCCCACCCCAACCCACAGCTCCCAGTGAAACCAGTTCTCCTGTGGCTCATCCTGAGTCCTTCCTGCAACGGCCACACGTTCTGGCAGTGCCACGGTGAGAAGGGGATGAAATCAGAGGGGTTCTTGTTGGCAAAACATAACAGATGCAACGGAACACCCTCACCCCACCACGCAAGCTCGGTCAGAAGCCAGCTGAGCTCAGTGCTGAGAGTGGATATTTTAACCTGGGTTTACAAAACATCCCTTTGCTGTGTTTTGCCTGATGCATAGGGAGGGCTTTTTGTTCTTTTTTTTTTATGATATTTGTTCATATAAGAAACAGCATCAGCTCCATCCCTCCCCTGGCTAAGCAACATCTTTCGCCAGCAGCCAAACCCAGCCCGAGCTCACCAGCAGCACAAAAGGCCCTTTTGCCCTCACCTCCCCCCAGCAGAAATCAGCAATATTAAATCAACGGAATAATGCGAGGTGGAAAAGGAAAAGACAACCGTGGACAAAGCAAAGAGGAAAGTTTTATTAATGCTAAATACACTTTCCCTTTTGGGTTTACACTACTGTTCCCATAACTGCTTCCAGATGGCTCAGCCATCGTCCGAGCAGCGAGCTGGGGAGGGAACAGCAGCTCCCTGCCTCCTTTCTGCTAAGGGGACAAAATCCAGGACACAAAAGTGATTGATGGGTTTGATAAGCTAAAAACAAAGGTAGAGACGCACCGAGAGGAGCAGGAAGTTAAATTAAAAGGGATTTTTTTTTTTTTTATTCCCTTAAAGCTGGCAGCTGAAGAGTTAACCACAACCTTCCTCCTTTTAAGGCAGCCTCCTGTAGTAGCTAATGAAGGTAATGAAATATGACATGTAGTTTGGCCCTTGACCACAGAGTGCACCTCCCTCCCCTCCGCCTCTGAACAAAGCCAAAACAGATGTAGCAGCCTCGGTGGGTTGGGGCTGATGGCTGTTACTCAGAGCAGGGCACTGGGCACCTTCCCGGGGCACACGGCAGTGCCAGGGAGGGTCCTGCCTCCCAGGGTGGCTGGTGGGAGCCCGGCCCAAGGAGCCCTCCTGCCAGCAGCACCCAGAATCATCCCAGTGCCCTCCGTATAGTGAAGGCAAATACAGGGTTTATGTGCCCAACTGGCCTGTCTGCTGCTAGTCCAAATATAATTTATTAAAAATCTTGAAAAAAAAGAGAGGAGTTGGGGTATTGCCTGGGCAGGGGAGTTGCTTTGTGTTGACAGTTATTGCCCACATAGCTCAGGGAAGTGACCCACAGCAAGCACAGCAGCCAAGGTTTCCTTCACAGAGAGCCAGAGATAGAAAAAGATTTAAAACAATCTCCTCTAAAAAGAAAGAACTTAGGAATTCACAAAGTACTGCTGAATTTATTAATCTTTTTAAGTTCTTCCAAATGTTCCTCACCCATGCCATGCTACCAGGGCAGACAACTCGACTTTGCTGCACTCTGGTGTGATGGGGCTGCCAGGCTGACAACCTCAAGGAGGTACCACGGGAGCAGACGTGCCAAGAGGTGCCACACAGACACCTCCCAGTGCCCAACATCATCTGAAGCAGCCCTGTAGCTGCTGGTTAATAGTGAACCCAGTGGCAGCAGCTCCATCCCTCCCTTGGTTAAGCAACAACAGCATCAGAGGGCATCTCATTTCTTAGGGTAGAGGTCACCCATCCATCTCCCCAGGACCAGAGCTGATCCATGAGGCAGAGGGGTGCAGGCTGCCCCGGGGGGGGATCTGTTTCCCCCGCTGGGACCCCCAGCTCGTTGGTGAGTCTGATCTAACCCGCTGTCGCGTGGCAGAGGGCAGCCGGGGCTGGCCAGACAAACAGCTCTCTGGAGAGGAGCAGCAGCCCCTGACCTGTCCTAGCTGGTCCCTCAGAGGGTTCATCAGTCCCCCAGCCCCCAGCGAGCCATGATGCCTCACTCAAGCGTCTGCACCCACTGCCCAGGCCACGGAGATGCCACCTCGGGTGAGTCCCCCCTTCTCACCCAAGTCCAACACCACAGACCTCGGGATCTGGAGCCAGCCTGGAAAACAAAGGAGGTGTCTGCAGACTGTAAAGCCTACAGATGAAGCACTCAAGCAAGAGGCATCCTCCAGCCTCACAGCTGCTGGAAGCCATTCAAACGGGCCAAGTGAGCCACCCTGCCAGGGTCCACGGGTGCCACATGGCCAACCCCTGGCTCATGCTGCCTTCTCCCAGGACCACGGGTGCTCTTATCAAAGACTGAAGTTACCAAAAAAAAAGGTAGAAAACACTATCATTAGATTTACCTATTCAACCTTAATTTGTCCCCGGTGCACATGCTGGAATCACAAGCTAATGTGCCATGCTGCAGGAGCCTGACCCCCCAGAGCATCTGTCAGCCACGGGCACACGGCCTCATTTACACCCAACCCAGATATGGACCTTACAGCCACGGGGGCCTGTGTGGAAGAGGGCTCAGCAGGGATTTGTCCTGGCTTTAAGCCATGGGAGCAACACGGGTGTTCATGGGGCAGCTTTGGGGGTGTTTTCCCAACTGCTTGCTGAGCACCAGCTCACCCCAGCCAAGCACCACAGAGCACGGAACGGGGGGAACTTGGGCTCAGATCAGCCTGGACTCCTCTAGAACAAGCTCTAGGAGGCAGTGGGATGTGAGGCTGGGCACATTCACCCAGGGAGGGTGAGCTGGGACAAACCTGGGCACTGCCAAAATGCTTTGGTTGGCTGCTCAGTTTGGCAGCCTTAGGGAGCTGCTCCTGAGGAGCTTTAACTGCTCCACCCTGCAAACCCCCATCCCAGCCACTCCACGGGCAAAGGGCACTGACTTTTACAGGCCAGCCCAGCCCAGGTGAGGCCACGGGGGTGGCACAGGGCTGGGCTGCCCAGGGGTGCTCACCCACCACCCAGCAGAGCACCCCCTCCCCGGGAGCAGACCCTGGGCAGAGCTGGGCGCAGCAGCGAGGGGGGCAGGGCCCTGGGAAATTGATAGCCTGTTCCAAGCGTTATTTATCATTCCCAGCACAGACACTGACATGTGCCTTTTGAAAGGGGATACTGTACCTTTAACCTTGACTCTGAGCACGCTGGTAATTTAGGATTGGAGCCCAGGTTCAAGCAGGGTGACCTTTCAGGGGGAGGGGCGGGACCGCGTTTATTTATGAGGCAGTTGGAAATTTTTGACATCACATGCTAGTCCCATTATTCACGTGTTACATGACACGAGATTGGCCCTTTTAATGCAACAACATCACATCAAAAAAATTTGATTTTCTGCTCTGACAGCAGGCTTGTCCTCTGGAGCTCCCCAAAATGTAATCTGCTCGGGTTAAAGGGCGCAGGAAAGCGATTTAAAAAGCACATGGTTTGCACCAAACACGGGGGAAACGGGCCCTGCAAGAGCAGGGATGCTCGGGGCTGGGGAGGAAGGGTCTTCCAGGTGCCAAAAGCACAGCGAGGGGAACCCCTCTGCCTGGCCCCGTGGGATGTGGTGTCCAGGGGTCTCCCCAGCCCACTCGAGTCTGCCTGCACTGTGGAGGCTGCCGGGAGGTTTCCCACCCACTCCTGAACCTCAGGATGTGGAGCAGCCTTCTGCCACACACCAGCACACACCCTCCTCAGCAGCCAAAGCCTTTCAGAGCCCTTGCTGCACGGCAGGATGGTGTACACATCCACATCTAGCAACCAAAAAATGGGGGTTTTCCCCGTGTAAAAAAAAATATACCACAAATGAAGTATTTATTAGGCTTAGCCTGACAATTCTGTCTGGAAATAACAGTGTTTTCTGTGCACCAGCTCAATCTGCTGCAGGGCTGTGCTGTACGAGGTGTGTTGCCTGGCAGGTCAGGCTGTGCCCACACTGCAGAACACACCAGCTCCTGGAGCTACTCTCTCATTTTCATAGAATTTAAAATATCAGCTAATGCACTTAAAGATAATGAAATCTATTTCACAATAATGCACCACAAAGCATACATTAAATTACTCATCAGCTAATTCCACAGAGAAGAAAACAGTTTATACGTTTCACTTTCCTAAGCATCCTTGGTTGAGGGCAGGCAAAGGAGGAGTTTTAACGTGGCTGATTTATATCTGGAAAAGCATTTCTGAGATCACTACCATTTCTTTACAGAAATGTGACATGCTGTTGAAGATGAAGCCGATACTAAAACATTACAAGAAACTTTTATTTAGTAATAGATTTTATCAATAATTTTACCAATAAATTGTATATATTATTATATATTACATATTTTAATCAATTTAAAGGGTGCCTCCTAAATCTACTGCAAAGAGTACAGGTAATGATAAAAAATGCCAACATACTAGGGATGAGTAACTTACAGGTCCAAGGGAGGTCTGCTGCATTCTTACAATAATTTTAGGTGTGTTATTTACTACTTCAAGAGAACCAAGTATTCACCACTGTTTAAGACTAAATGAAATATAGACCTGTGTCCTGTGTTCACTTCCAGTGGGGTTCTCTCTCTGTTGGGCACCCAAGCCCAGGCCCTGGCTGCACAGGGCAGGCTGTGGGTGATGCTGGAGGCTGGAAAGGCTCATGGCAGTCGCCCTCCCAGCCACAAAATGCATCACCAGGAGCAGGGAAAATCCCGTGTGGGCTGGGGAAGCCCAGCCAGGCAGACACAGGCAGCCAAGACCCCCGGACATGCCAGCATCCCTGGACATCGGAACGTTGTAAACCTTTGCCATGCCACCCTGCAGGCCTTCAGCAGGTGCCCACCACCCTTCCCAGTGGCAGGCAGTGGGCAATCAGTGCCTGAATCAGCAGGAAGGCAAGGGGAAGGTGGGTTAGAGCAGACAGGTTTCTGAGACAAAGCTCCAGCATCTCCAGGAAAATCCTCCTCCGGGAAGGAGCAGGAGGACGATCCTCCAGCACTGCTACATTTACAGATTTATATGGGTTTTGAAGCCAAGTCCCAAGACTGGCAGAACACAGAGGGGGAATTATTTTCTTCCTATTAAAAGAATGAAAAGACCCAACATTGATTTTGTCCTTCATCACCACACACAAAAACCCCTCCCGACTACCGAGGGGCTGACGGTCTGGATTATCACAGCACCGTAAATCAAAGTGAATGTATTTATTAGGGTGACTCTGTTGTACATGTGTGTGCTGTTTGTTGGCCCGTACTGTTATTATTTTAATTTATGGTTTGCTTTTTCAACTCTTGCCTCCCCCTCACAAGACTGGAGCCTGTCCACAAGTTTTACTCACGCCAGTTAAGATCAGCATAATGAAATGTCAGGGCCAGACCCCAGCGCTCCGCAAGGACGCCGGGGCAGCGCCGGCTCCGGGACACGGCCCCGAGTCCCAGGGAACTCCTCCGGGGTGGCAGAGCTGCCAGGGAGGGGGGCCTGAGCTGGGACCCCATAAGCCAGCTAAGGAAACAGCAGTGCACCAGCAGGGAGCCTCTCCTAGCTGCTTAATGGGTCTCGCTATAATTAAGCGCAGTAATTTTAAGCGATTTGCAAATCCCACCTCATCCCTCATCCTCCCACAGCCCCGGTGCCGCGTTAACGAGGCTGCTCCTGCGCTGGGCCGGGCAGCCAGGGGCTGCTCAGAGGACTTGGGCTCAACTCTCCATCTGCCCCAGCTTAATTTAAACCAGACTTGACAACCTCATCTGCAGCAGCCAGTGACGGCCCCCACCCGGCACGGCCTGGGTGCTGGGCAGGCCTGGCACTGCCCCCCAAAGCACCCAGTGGGATTCTCTGCTTGCTCTCTGGTTTCTGAACTTTTGGGGTTGTTTTAACCATCTTTGAAGCCACCAAGCTGGCAGGGTTTGGTGGTGTTCTTGCAAAGAGTGGCTGTTGAACCCCAGGAGCAGCCAGAGCAGAGGCTGGCAGAGCTGGGGCAGCGCAGGGGCTGGATGGGGACAACTCTGTCCCCCCACCACCTACGTGATCTACACACCCTGCCACGGAGCACCAGGAAAATCCATGTACAAACCCTTATTTAATATCCCAGGAACCAGCCTGGCCTCCCCCAGGAGAAGGCAAGTGACCTCTGAGATCACCGGGGGTCCTGCTGCGACACCAATGCCAGGGGAGCTGAACTCTGGGGACTGCCACTGGTGACTCAAAGCACCCTGACTTCTGACAGGTTTTTTAGAAGCTGCTACACAACTGTCTTCCAGGTAAATGGAAATAACAGCACTGAGGGTAAAAACCATTTCTGGAAAACACAAGAGGTTGTCAACTTTATTTCAATGGCAAAATACTCCTTAAACAGGCTTTTTGTTATTACTGAAACCTCTCAGGTGAATTTGGTGCTAAAGGACAAGACACAAACCTCCCCACAGGGTAGCACAGTCCTGGCCAGGCCCACAGAGATAAAACAGGTGACCCCACAGCCAGCAGTGCCCACTGGGATAGGACAGAAACCAAACCTGGCAGCATTACCCCACGTGGCTCTGCAGAGAGGATGGTGGTTTGAGACATGTCCACAGCAGAGTTTACACCCCACTCTCATCACTTCACCTGACAACACCCATTTCCAGCCTCCTGAGATCACATTTCCATAACAACACCTCAGACCAGGTCACTTCATCCACCTGGTCATTCCCCAAGGAGTAGTAACCCATCCCCATGGCATCACACCAGTGATCCCACATGGCCGTAATACAACACGGGTACCAGTCATGCCCGTTAATGACAACTCTCAGTTCTCTTGGTCTCTTATTCACCTCCTAAGATTCAGAGACAATCAAAGGATCCTGGGTTTTGGTGCCTCATCATCACAGCATCCCAGTGCTGTGCTAAGTACTGAGCCACCTTCCCTCTTCATCAGGCATCTGTGAAGCAGGTCAATGGTACAAGGAGAGGATGGATGAGGCACATGGGATGATCACACACATTCTGTAGGAGTACCCAGGGAAATACACAGTTTTAAGGAGTTCAGGAGTTCCTGGCTCTACTCAGGCTGCAAACTTTCTAAATTAGAAATTGGAGATTGCACCAATTTGGCTTCAGTTCGTCAGCTCATGTGAGCTGAAAGTCCTGCCCCATCCCCACACTGCACTGAAAACAACACTGGATCAAGCACGACCTACCCCTGAGTACAAAAAGAGAACCACCAAGGGAGAATCTTCTCCAAACAGCAGGTTCAAAACAAAGCTGAAGCACAATGCAGAGGAGGAAAAGGCACAGCTTTGTTCCCACTGTTACTGACTTTCTTTTGCTGCTGGGTTTGTCCTTAGTTGTTCTGCTGGGCTTTTTTCTCCACCAAAATGAAGAGGAGAGATCAGAGCTGGAACTTGTGGAGCTCCTGGGCCTGCCTGGTGACAGCACCTGCCTCCACCCACAGCCTCCACCAGCAGCTCTCCCGTGGCCACTAATCCACTCGGGTGCTCAACAGCAGAGCCTTGAGTTGTCACGGATTTATGCCCTACACTGCACACAGTTCCATCTGTTTCACGGTTATTGTTCTCACCGAGTCTACTTCATCATTTAAATTATTAACAGCAGAATTACACTGACTGAGATCCCCCAGAATAGGAGGCTTTAAAACACAAAGGCTTGTATTGTAACGTATTGATAGCACCGACTGGAACAGATACATCTGGAGAAATTTAGATTTAAGGGTCACCGCTTCATTTCAGCCCTGGCTGGGGTTTTTTGGTATGAGAGATAAAAGGAGAAAAAGCTGTAAAAGCTCCTTCAGATAGTCACCTACAGATTGTCACTCATGTTCAAGTACCTTGGTGCAATCAGCAGCCTGAGGCTGCCCCGTGGATGTGCCCACATCAGAGCAGGCAGCACCTTCAGCTCTCCTTGGACCCCCCAGTGCAGGGCAGGTGCTCAGGAGACCCCAGAGCAGCACAAGTCTCCTGGGAGCCTGAGTGAGATGGAGCCTCTGCAGCCAGGACAGGGGTCCCTCCACCAATGGGGCACTGCTTGCAGAGCACAGCTCTTGTGCAACCACGTGCAGCAAAGGTGTGAATCACACACTGGTGTCAGTCAAACTCCTGCTGCAGAAAACACAGGGACCCCAGTAGGTGGAAGAGGAAAAGCAGGACAGGAGCACCACAGAACTTTTGTGCTCTACCTCATTGATTTCTTCTCTATCATCTGCTTATTACAAAGAGGAAGACTGAACAGTTTCCCACCAGCTTGTTATACCCATGTTGCTGTCATTAGCTAGTCAGGAAAGAAAAATCAAGTGTTACAACTGCATGAAGCCCCAGTAAATCACAAAATCCCAAATTCACCTCTCTCCTCTGGCTAGATTTTTAAACACACAGCACATGAGAAACAGCAACTGGGGAAAGCCACTTGTGTTCCAAAACCCTACCACCCCCACCTGCTGCCTGCCACCTCCAGCAGTTCATCCTGGTCACCAGATACCAGTCAGAGGCCACTCCAAACTGATCTCAGACTTCACAGCATTCATTACTAGCAGAGCAGGCAGTGCCTGGGTTCAGACTGGGCATATGGTTTGAATACAGGGAATTTGCTTTTCCCATGCACTGCCTTACATACTTACACTGAAGCAAAAGCCCCTTTTCCCCCCCTCCCACCTCTTCCAGGGTAATTGACAGATGGATCTGATTCAGAAAAAAAAAAATAATCAATGCATTCAAACAGTTCCTACCCATGCTGCTTTGCCCAGGCTTCAAATATTTTATTACACAAGCTCCTATGTACATTTTTTTTAAATTAGTTAAAGTTCATGCAGCTTTTCATGTGAGATTTTCTTTTCAAAAGCCATAGCTTTCTGAAGCAACAGTTTCTCTGCAATCAACTCAAAAATCCAACATAGCTTTCACTGTACTAATAATGAAAGTCTTATGTGCAAAGACAAGCTCCTTTCAAGTTAAACGACAGTGTACTTTCATTACACCATATATCCAAAACCATAATCCTCTGCTGGTCACCCAGACAGGAGCTGCCCCACTCTGGAGTTGATTCAAGGCAGCTTTTCAGAGCCACCAGGTGCAAGTCATATCTGGGAGACAAGCTGCATTTCTGAGGGCAACGGTGAAAACAATACCAGGGGAAAAAAAATAAACTTCTGACTGGCACGGTGGGGAGAAGGAGACAAAACAGTAGTTTGGATATTTACCAAGAGAAGCTCTTTCATGAGCACCAGGCTCGGGAAGCCTCCAGGCACAGCCACCATCAGCACCACCACACAAACCTACAGAGAGCTTCCTAAGGCCCTGGCTGCAAAGCACCAGGCCTCGGGCCCAGAGACAGCCCAGCCAAGAACAGAAAACTCCACCAAGAACCAAAACCTTTTCTGCTGCACCCACTCCCATGGCACAAGATCCCTGCATTACAGACACAGTGAATTAAAAGCAACATTTCCTTCCTACAACTACAGAGAAGCTTAAGCAGAGGTAGAAACTCAGACATACCTTACTCCAGCAGCTCCTTCTCTCTGCTCCTCCAGGGCCTCTCACACTAAAAAGCTTCACCTGCTCTCCCCTCGCCCTTATATTGGCTCCCCTACCCATAAACCCCTCTGATCAAGTGCCCCTGCCCTGCTCCTGTGCAGGGCTCATCAGCCAGGCTTGCTCCAACAGCTGATGCTCGTCTGCTGGGGCAGAGGAGCTGGGTGAGGCTGCTCTCCTCACCCCTGAAACAGGTGTTTCCTATAAAACACCTTCTAGAAGCAGCAGCAATAAGATGGGGGGGGGAAATGGCTGTGTCCCAGAAGCTCAAAATCCAAAATGGGCTCCTTTAGGCACTGGGCTCAAACATCAGACCTGCACCAGAGAAACTTAATGTGTGATTCTTCTTTGCTTCCTGAGAAAGAGTGAGCTATTCCTGTCTGGCTGCTCTTCTCTCTCCCCATCGCTCATAATTAGCCATCTTACATCAGTGGCCAGGCCTGAGCTCTCAGAAGATCCAGCAGAGTGGGCTGCTCGCTGCGTCACTCGCCGCACTGAACAAACCTCCTTCCTCCTCCAGCCTGAGCGGCTCCTAATGACGCTTCAGCGGGAAACACACTCTCCTTGGAGTACAGCAACCCACAGAACACTGCTGCAGAGGGCTCAGCAGTCACAGAGCCAGGGCTGGGGATCCAACCTCCCTCCTCAGCTAGAGGAAGGGATCCAGGACCGCGTCCAGTTGAAAATCCCCAAGGCTGGAGACTCCGCAGTGTCCTGGGCAGCCTGTGCCACTGTCTGACCACCCTCACAGTGAAGGTTTCCTGGTGTTGCAGAAGAATTTCCTGGCTTGCAGGCTGTGCCTGTTTGCTCTCATTTGAGGGCTCAAGAAGCCAGCAGAGCTGTGTGTGAGCAGATTTCACCCCTTGGCACAGCCCAGCATGCTCTGGGTTTGGTTTTCTTCAGTATTAATTGTCTAGAGCTGCATGTGAACAAGTCACCCCTGTTTACTGTTACCTGCTCAGGGTGCAGAGATGAGCATTTTTGTGTTCAGGTGAGCATCACCACCTAGCTCCTCCCAGAGAAGTGGGTGTTTCAATGAAAAGGCTCTGGAGATGTTGGGGAGCAGTCACAAAGCAGTGTCATGAGAGCTGCACTGAGCAACAA
Source organism: Corythornis vintsioides (assembly GCA_025447755.1). Taxonomy (NCBI): domain Eukaryota; kingdom Metazoa; phylum Chordata; class Aves; order Coraciiformes; family Alcedinidae; genus Corythornis; species Corythornis vintsioides. The sequence goes on along the minus strand of JAOEGS010000709.1, from coordinate 19,866 downwards.
GGACTCACCAGGAAAATCATTCTGAAGTTTATCTGTGGGTTGTTCTCCTTTATGGGATTTTTTCCCAGCAATGCTTCTGATCAGAAGGGTCATAGAATCATAGAATGTTTAGGGCTGGAAGAGACCTCCAAAGGGCATCTAGTGCAGCCCCCTGCAGGGAGCAGGGAC
>JAOEGS010000709.1:0-19598 GCA_025447755.1 Corythornis vintsioides | reverse complement strand
TCCTGGAGCCCCTTCAGGCACTGGCAGGTGCTCTAAGGTCTCCCCAGAGCCTTCTCTTCTCCAGGCTGAACAACCCCGGCTCAGTGACTCATCAGTTCACACACTCATCCAGCCCGTGTTGCCTCTGCTCCCCGCACCAGGAGCTGCTGCTGAGGGCAGGGCTGGGCTGGGCTGCCCCATCCAGCACCCTCCCACCTCGGGGGGCTCCGAGCCCCGTGCCCGGCTGCTCGTTAGCGCTGCATTAGTCTGCGCGCGACGCCGAGCTCCGGCCGCTCCTTCCTGATGTACTTGAAAGGGGCTGTGGATTTATGGCAGGATAATGCGGAGCACAGCACCTATTTATGAGTTGATCATTTGTACAGAACCCCCCTCAAAGCACCGAAGGTTGCCATTCGACCAAGGGCTGCACTTAGCTGCTCGGAGGGCAAGAAAGCCAAGTATATGAAAGTTAAAAGCATTAATAAAAGTGTGACTTATAAATTACTTCATCTTTGTCACCCTTTTTGAAATGGGGTGAGAGAGGCCAGGGTAAATTTATTTTTTAAGTGCTTTCTGAGACCTGCAAGGGTCAGCCCTGAAACGCTGCACTCTATAAATCACCCCGCGCGTATCCGATCGACGCCAGCGCATCCCAGCGTTAACGAATATTGATTTGTTTATCATTTGCAACTGTTTATGGATAAACAGCAAACTTCCTAACGTATGCAGGGAGAAAAAAAAAACTTTAATCTGTGAGCTCCTGGAAGAGAAGCTGCCTGGGCTGCAGGAGAAAAGAGCAACCGGTGTCTGCCTGTCACCCGAGCGCCGGCTCAGCGTCCGTGTTCCGGGCGTGTGGTGAAACCAGTTATTTCACTAAATGACTCAAATCTCCAGGCGTTCAGGAACAACTGGTATCGCTGCTGAGAACCAGGGTGAAACCTCCCATTAGGGGCACGGTGACAGCAGAGCCTGCAGCGGGGAAATCCACAGGACAAAGCTCGGGATGGAGAGCCACGGATGGGTGACTTCCCCGGCCCAGAGCCCCATCCTGCCACGGCTGGAGTCTGACACAGAGCCTGGCACCGGGCACGGGCACCACCACCCTGCCCTGCAGGCACTGCCCAGAGCACCCCCAAACCTGCCCAGAACGAGAGGTGGGTGCTAAGGAGCCACCCACACCTCTAGTGACAGGGTAATTAATGACTGGTCCTGGGCCACCACACGGGCACCAAACATGAGATGGTTTGCTGTGGTACAGACATGGAGCCACAGAACTGTATCTCCAGGGCTTGGAAACCCCTCCAGGAGTCATGGGCACTCCACCCCTGCCCTGGGCAGCCTGGGGCAGCCCTGCAGGGGAAGAAATTGTTCCTCAGCTCCAACATCAACCTGCCCTGGGGAACCTTGAGGCTGGTTCCTCTTGTTCCTTGAGAGCAGAGCCCGATCCCCCCTGGCTCCAGCCTCCTGTCAGGAGCTGCCAGAGCCAGAAGGTCTCCCCTGAGCCTCCTTCTCTCCAGGCTCAACAAGTCCAAGTCTCTCAGCTGCTCCTCCCCACACTCCTGCTCCAGACCCTTCCCCAGCTCCATTGCCCTCTCTGGCCACGCTCCACCACCTGCATCTCTCTGTGGATGTCTCTCTTTGTCAAGAGTGTCCAACAGTCACCTACTGGCACTTGGCTAACACTGCCCTATAGTCCCCATACATTTCATGTCATTACCAAAATTAGCTATTTCACAAAACACTTACGGTAGAACTCAATCCATGGGATATTTTAGGTAAGAGTCCCTGGGGATGTAACTAGGACACACAATTTACAGCACCTCTGGCCTGCTAACACTGCTCAGGGCCAACCCTGACCCCAGGGTTCTGGCCAAAACCTGTGACACGGGGATCAGAAGTAGCCCCCGAGCCCCCTGAGCTGTGCAGTGGGCACAGAGCATCGTTATCACCACCAGCCTGACCCCAGGCACCAGAGCCAGGGGCCCACCTGATATCACCTCGCCCAGCAAGGTTCAGGCCAGACAAAATAAGACAACACTGTTCTGTAGTTTCCTTCATGTAATATTCTATGTCAGGTTGTAAATGCAGAGGAGAGACCCCGAGCAACAGGAGCAGGTCTGAAAAAGCGACAGCAAAATTCTCATTAACCTAATGAGGGAGACAAACTATCCAGCCAATCTCTTCACGGTGCTTTAAATCATGTGTATTAGGGCAAAACCCAAACTTTTTCATTAAGAAACTACAATAAAATAAAGGGGTTGTTTTCTCTCCCTGCCTTCTTTTTTTTTTTTAACTAGCAGAACTCTTTGCTTTATTTATTTTTTTGCAACTTGACAGGCTGGATAACCAATTTCTATGCAGAACCACCCACCATTCACACCTCAGCAAGCTAATGAGGTGTAATAACACTGCCCCGGGAGACACACACCAACTTCTCCAGAGAACACTGACTGTGATTCCATCGTGTGGGAAAGCCAAACGATGTAAGGTAAATGAAAACAAAATCAAATAAACACCACCCATCAGTGGTGAAACTCAGCGTGCAAAGGACGAGCACCTCCCCTCCTGCCAGCAGTCAGCATCAGCTCCTCATACTGGTGAAAAAGATGCTCAGCTTCCCACACAGGAGAAAAGGTGAAGAGCAACAACACCAGAATGAACAGCACTGCACCCAACAGCAACCAGCAGCCTGCAGCATGGGTGGAAACAGAAGCAATGATTCAGATAAAGGGCATGAATCCAGCATCTCTCATCCCAAGATGCCTTTCTGGGCTGTGCTCCCACTGAGAGGAGATTTTTCCCCTGGCTGAGTGTCACCATGTGACACTTTCCATCACAAAATGCTGGACTGTGGGTGTCTCAAACAGAGGGGTTTGAGGACAGCCTTGTCCTCTCAGTATAACAAACTCTGTTAAACTGAACTCATGGAGGTTTCAGTGCACACATCATCCTTCCCCAGAGCTTTCAGTAGCTCCAAATTAACTGTGTGGTTATTTCCCTGTTTGTGCTGTATTTGCAGTGGTAGCTGTTTGCAAATAAACACTGGCAAATCTGCTAAATCCGGGTGTTTTAGGAAGTTATTCTTCGATCTTAGTGGAGCTGAGCCCTCAAAACCTAAACCACTCTTGTAGTAAATCAAAACCCAGATCAAAGGATGGAAGTGCCATAAAGCAGAGGTGGGCTCAGCTCCCCCACCCAGCTGGTGAGAGCACCCATGGGCTTCAAGGAGCAGAGTTAAAACCTGGTCTACGTCTGAATAGCAAAGTTGATTTGGAATGACCAATCCCAAGCCCCGTCTGCTCATGAAAAGACTTCATTCTTCTCAGGGAAAATGGCAGCACGAGGCCAAAAAGAACCACTGCCCTGTCGGGCAAGGCCGGCCACGCTGGGCTACCCCACAACTGGCCACGGGCACCCTCGGGGTTGGCACAGCACCGTTCACAAGCAGCACATTCCAACCCTTTTCAGCACATTCCTGAAACCCTTTGCTGCCCAGGAACCACCTGTCCCTGCTGTGAGCTCAGCACCTTGTCCAAGGCAGCCCCTGCTCACTCTGAAGCCTCTCAGCCCGCCCCAGACACGGCTGCTGTGAGAACACAAGGACCAAGTGGCCGCAGGTGGCATGGAGCAGTGGCAGCTCCATGGCCAAGCTGCAGGCAGCCAAAGCTGGCCTAGCCCTCACCTTGGAAGCAGAAGGGTGGGGAGAGGGCCGTGGTGCCAGCCCGTGCAGGCGCAGGGTGGATGGAGCCGCAGCGCCGCTGCCGTGCGCCGAGCATCTCTCTGGCACGGGAGAGAAAACTCAGCAAGCCCCTCTCTTCCCAATTACAGGTCGTCAATATTGACTATCTGAGGGATTTCCATGCTCAGGAAGCAAATTAGAAACTCAATACCTGAACTATTCCTAAATGCAGTTATCAACTTCAGAGTTTTATCTCATAAAACCAATTCAGCTTAGAGTTTAATTCTATTAAATTAGGGCTTAGAAATAAGATTTGCTCTGAGAATGAATGCATCATTAGTTTTAAAATGCAATATAGTGAAACCCAAAATGTGCAGCATTACAGTTTGAAGAATAAATGAGTAGAGATGGCACCCAAATGCACTTCTCCCTAAATATATTTACCAGCCTTGGAAAAATCCATCGGCTCGTTAGGCCAGCGAGGCTTTGGTGTGCGGGACGTCCCCCTTCTTTAGGGAGTGATAATCCTCTTGTGTCTCTCCTTGGCACAAGTTTTCCCTTTGTTCTTAAAACCTTCTTATTTCAGCAGCTGACAGAGAAAAAAGAACCAGCATCCCCTTTCTTAATACAAATGCCACAATGAGATCCCGTCGGGCTTGTGCCAGGCGTGTCAAAGGAGCAGGGACTAATGCAGCAAACCTCAAGAACTCCCCGTTTTGTGCGAGTTACAGTCTGTGGAAGATCACGCAGGGCTGGTTTTCTACATCAGGCTTCCAATAGATGAAAAGCACCCTCGCATGGGGCGCGTGTAATCTCTGAATAGGGCCCTCGGATCCCCGCGGTCCTGAGCTAAGCCCGGTGTTTGGCAGGATAAAGCTGGGATGGAACGTGCCCGGGACAGGACCAGGAAGCCTCTCGGTGCCACCCGGGGGGAGAGAGAAGGGAAAAGGCAGAGGCTACTCCAGAGCCTGACATGGAGAGAAGGGATCTGGGTGATTCCGTGTCTCTCTGTTCCAGATGAGTTGTATTTTGCATTTTAAACCCTCCTTGTTTCAGAAGGAAGCAGCTCTGTCTCCAATCGGTGCCGCAGAGCGCGTTGGCAAACCGGGTGCTGAAATAATTGATAGTCCACTGTCTCTCACACCAAAAGGCCAGGTTACAGCTTTTAAAGACCTATTGTAATATGTGTTCATTTGCTCTTATTGCCGAAGAAGACTGCAAGAGTTTTGTTCTTGTCAGAAGTACAAAAATAAAACCAATTCCGGTGATCTGATTATAATTTTTGGTAGTGGAGGAGTCACGTGGAACAACACAACTGACTCTATGGAGCCTAAAACACTGACCAGCAAGTCTTTCAATGTAACAGTTGGTTTGTAAATGCAAGCCAAGCTGTGAAAGTGAGGAGAAAAGGACAGAATTACACTGTCTGCTGCCCAAGCCATCACCACCCTGCAACCAGGCCCCGATTTCACAGCACTGAGCGGATTCTCATGTTCAAAACTCATCCCAAGTGTGCTGTGGTCAGATGTTTGTGCTCTGCCAAATGATTTCCCTCTTCCTTAATTTTTACATTATGTTTAGATCAAAACAGCCCTTGTATTTGACATGAATGGAAGCCTCAGCCTTTCCCTTTCGTATCCCATCTTCACCAGCAGCGAGCGGCCGCCCCGTGCGCCGGGCAATGCACTGCAGTGTTTGATGGTGTTGCTCCAACTCACCTTTCCCTCTGCTGGGCTCCCATGCAGGAGAATGACTTTATCTGTTCCAGGCACTGGAGAGCACCGGCTCAGCCGGGATGCTACAGGGCTGCTGACATTTGGAATACTATTTTCAGTCCCATTTTACATATGCTTTCAAAATTTATCTTATGGAAAACATAAATCAGTTCTACGATGGGCTCATGGGTGTCTGTGGCAATGCAGCTACTTTCACCTACTTTCACCAGACAGAGGAGGGAACTGGGTGGCCACGGACAGCGAGTTCAAGGAAGGGCAGAGGCACCAACACCAGCGCCAGTGCCCGAGGAGCCAGTGCCAAGCAGGGCTGGTGCCCTGGGGACAGGAGCTGCCAGCCCAACACCCCTGCCCAGATGGGAACCCTGTCCCTGCCCTGCTCACCTGGCTTCCGAGCGGGCACTGCCCAAGGAGGGAAAGGGGCAGCACCCCCAGACCTTGCACAGAAGGGTGCCATTCTTAGCAGCTCATCCGAAGCAAGCCAGGCCCTAGGAGATCAGAGGACAGGCACACGCACACCAACAGCTGCTGAGGATGTGAAAAATGACCACGTTTGTGGATGAAACAACAACTATAAACTTCTCTCTGATACTCTCCTCTCTGTGTGGCTCTTTCTGCCTATAAACAAATTGTAAAAGATGGCAACAGCTAATTTAAAAAATAAAAAGCCAAGTGTTGCGGCGGAGTCTAAATTGAGTCTGACAGTCAAGGTCACATAACTTTTCACTTTTATTTAAAGACGTAGCCTTGATTACTGAAAAACACTGCGAGATCCAGAGGCAGAAATCCCGAGCCAGAGAGGCAGCTCTGACTGTGTCGAGGGCTCCTCGTCCCTTGCTCTGAAAGCACCAACACCAATAATTTTTTAAATTGCCGAATGTTGTGTAATTATCAAATTACAGGGAATTGTCAGAAATCATTGATAGGGTTTTTTGAGCGACGCTTTCTGTGCAAGCAACGTGACCAGTCCTCTGGAACTGAAAAATATCTGTTTGCTGCTTTAGTTCCCACAGATGCAAAAGCTTTCGTTGCACCTTTCGTTTTGTTTGGTTGTGTTTATGTTGTTCTAGTCCTTTGGCTGCAGACTTTGAGAAAAAAAAAAAACAAAAATCTAGTTTGAGTGGAGCCTCACACACACAATGAGTGGAGCCTGTGAGGTGTTCCTAGCCCTGCAGGACCAGAGTGCACCCAGTCCCGTGTCTAACGCCACCGTGCTCGTGGGCCCATCAGAGCTTTATAGGTGGAGCTCAGAGCTTTGCTTAAAAGGAAAAAAGAAACAACAAAAAACACCCAGATTCTGAAGAGAACTGGAGACTATTTGATGTTCAGCCTCTATTGTCTCCCAGGCAGACCTGCATGAAAGCTTGGAATTAAACAGCCTTTGAATACAGTTTTGATGGTGATCATGGCAAGTGATATCAAACAAAACAGCCTGGCTCACACTTTCCAGCTTTCAGAGCCACCCGCCACATTTCCCCTGCCCATACACTTCCAAAGTTTGTGAAATTATGGTCCAATTATGTCACGGAGTTTTCAGAAATTAAAGGCAATAATCAGACACTTTCTTTTCCTTTGTAAAAATTCATTCCCCAGGCCTACAGCCTTCCTGGTTTCTCCCTCCCTGCAGGGCACGAGCACCTCCCAATATTCCCACCTGCCCTGGTCTTTGAGAAATTACTTCTGGAATCACTGACAGAGACTTAATTACAGAACAAACATGAGGTCACCAATGTTTTAACCACACTCGAAGACTTTTTCAAGCACCCAGGCAGCATGAAGTGGACTTGGTCCAGTTGGCCATGAAGTTCAGAGCATTAACTCAGACCCCTCCACCAGCAGGACCTGGGGGTCCTCACCACCCTCCCCCAACAGCAGCTCCATTCCAGGCTGTGGTGGTCCCGAGGCCCCTTGCAGTGCCACATGGTCACTGTGCCTCAGTGTCCCACTTACACCAGGGGAAAACAGTCTCAATCCTAAGGGAATGGGAGGATTAACCACGGGATGGATGGAGGAGAACTCTGGGATCCTCCGGGGTCAGGCCCTAGTGAAGTGATAAATAATGACTATCCAAATCTTCACTCTGTCTCCCATCTCACATATGATCTGCCTTTGGAACCCTCATTTTACCATTTCCCCGATTTTTCCAATCCCTTACGTACGATTTACTTGTGATAAAATTCCTGCCTTGTCTAAATTATGAACAGTCTTACTTTTTCAAATGACACCAATATATTAATTTGTAAGAGAAGTAGCATCATTACCAGTAATAATTGTTATCCTCGGAACTAAAGACTAAACACAGTTCCAAAGGGCCAGGATGGGGACACCCTGGGAATCCCACAGCTGAACATCTTCCTTCAAACTGCTGCTGCCTCCCTCCCCTCGCCACCTAAGTGGTAGCCTCTGAGGAGGTGCATTCAGCATTTTTTCCACCCGTACTGAGGCATTGCTTTTTGGCATTTGAAAAGATTATTTAAAATGGGATCGTGAAGAAAAAAAAAAAAACCCACTCAGGTAAAATAACATTATCACTCCAGGCTCATTACACTAAATATATTGCACATCCGCAATGTTTTAGCTCTGTTCTTTTTTGTGCCGAGGCACAGCGGCTCCTCCACGCTCGGAGGCGTTTCCACGTCAGGGTGGAACTCATTGCAACAGGTTTCAGAAGATAAATCCACTGTGGATGGGGTCAGAGGCTTCGCAGCACCCTGGGTGCAGAGACCAAGAGGCAGGAGAGTGGGAAGGAGATGAGGGTCCCGGCTGCCCAGCCCACCCCGCTGTGCACAGGGCAGGCAGGAGGGCTCTGGGCTGAAGCCACCGCCCGCTTGAGTGTCCCCACACCTCAGGCAGGCCCTGCCTTTCCATGCTGTCAGCAGGGACACACTCCCTGTATCCACGGGGGTCGTGCCCAGTGCCCCTCGGCCAGCCCCACGAGCCCCTCGCACGCTCTGCGAGCTCCGCGCCAGCCGCACGCCCGTCACCAGCTCGCTGTCCCCCACGCACCGGCCTTCTCCGCCTCAGAGGAACAGCAGCAGCCACCCCTCCTGCTGCCACTCAGGCGGGAACACTCCTGCCTGCGAGGTCAGGGAACGCCCCAAGCCCCACGGAAAGGCTGCAGAAAACGGAGGCGAAGCCGCTTCAGCCGCTGCGGCGCCGCCTGCGGTTCCGCTTGGCCACCGTCGCACCTGCACCGCGGGGTGTGAAACGTGGCACGGAGGTCACGTCCCCAGGGCAGGCAGGAAGACCACGTGCGGGAGCAGCCTGGAAACGCAGGAGGCCCCCAAGTGTCCCCCAAGAGCAGGGGCCACGGCGGGGCCCGGGGAGCCGCCGCCAACAAAGCAGAGCCCGCAGCCAGCCCGCGGAGCATCAGAGCCGGCTGCTCGCCGCCGTGCTGGGATGAAGGAGAGATGCATAAAGAGGAATGAGAGAGGAATGGAGACGAGTTATAAAAAGAAAAGGCGAAATCGTAAATTAAAAAGGAGAGACAAAAAGCTCTGCTGAATTATATTTTTCTTTTCCCTGTGCAAGGCAATAGTGGGAAAAGCATTAAGCGTTACTCTGTTTCTTCATCTAATGACACAGAAAAAAGTCTTTTCTGCAAATAATTCAAGTAAACAATCTCCAGAAAGCATGAACAACAATACCAAATTTCTTGAAATTAGCCAAGCTCACAGAATCAGCAGGCTATTATTGCTGCTTGGAGGCTGCGTCTCCAAACCCCGTGGATGAGGCAATTTGTGGGAGGGGGGTTGGGGGGGAAGGAGAAAAGGGCAGAAGAAACCAACCCCTTCTTTCTCCATTCCCATTTACCCGGAATTTAGCTCGCTGTAAATTTCATCTCGAAGGGGAATAAAAAAAGCCCCAACCCCTGTGACAAACTCACCTTGGCTAAATATCGTTTGCTGATTTCTAACAAAGATCCCATCCACTTGAACTTGCTAAACACTTTGTCACTGTTTTATATGCACCGCTTCCGAGGAAGGGAAAAATAAAGGAGAGATTTTTAGGTCAAATGATTAAGGAGAAAAGGGATTTAAACCCAAGAATTTTTTTTTTTTTTTTTTAAAGTTCTAATTGTTTGCTTATTGACACCAATTTACATGGAGCCACTTAGCGAATAAAGGTTTTCACAGTACATGGCACTTCTTTATGTCAGTTTTTAGCCATCATGTCACAGCCTGGCTTGAAAAGAAGAAATGCTGAAAACTCGTAGGCCAGAAATGAACAGCCTATTAAGATCTGAAAAGCTGTCATCCCCACTGAAAAGACTTGCGTCAGCCACTGAGGATATATTTTAAACCGCCTGTCCGCAAGAAAACTTTAATAATGCAGCCTTGCTCTAATGTCTTGTGAGAGGAGAGGCAATTTTACTTCTTCTATTAACCCAACGTGATTACAATGGCTTATTTCATGGAATATTAAGTTCAAATTCTGCTCCCTGGGAGGACAATAAAAAAAAAAAAGAGTGTGCTTATGACATTGCCCGAAATAGCCACAAGGACCGCAACTCCTTGGTGCTTTTAATGCATCCAAGCAGTAATCCGCCTTAATTTGCTAATGGTTAAGTAAATTAGCAACAAAATAATAAAATACAAAAAGGTATCAACACAGGAGGAAAAACGCTTTCCTCTCAAAAATATTAAAATACCCGAACGGTGTTTTTGTAAGGGCTGTGGAGGCTTTCAACCCTCTCCCTCCCCCCAGCCACCCCCTGCCAGTCCAGGGAAAAAGCAGCTCCCTGTGTCGGACGCTCTGGGCACAGGCAGCGGGAGGCAGAGCCCAGGGCTGGCATCAGCCCATGACCCACAGACACTCCCAACGCCCTGAGCGCCCCGCACCGACACTGGGAAATGGTTAGCCCACAGAGGGGGTGCCCCAGTGGGGCACGGTGCTGCTGGCACCCCCCGCCAGCCCTGGTCTGGACCCAGCTGGGAGGTGCCCCAGGGGATGTGCCAGGCCAAGGGGCCGCTGAAGGCGCTGAGTTAAACACCATTAGCGGGTCAGTCAGTGATGTAAACCCAGGTGGGTCACATCTCTGGGGACCCCCCTGAACACCCATGGCCAGGGGACAGGGGCATGGCCCTGGTGGCCAGTCTGCCAGGGGCTCCTCGCCTCCAGCCAGCCCGGGAGGACCCGGGGGATGCTCGATGCCAGGCCCCGCTGGCAGAAACTCCTCCAAACCACGTACACAGGCCTGATCCTGCCTTAAAAACAGAGCTGGGTCACGGGCGTGAGTCATTTCAGCCTTGGCAGGAGTGGCACAGGCTGTCCCCATGCCAGCAGCCACACGGGAGCACAGCTCAGCCCACGGCACTGGGCACCGGGCGCTGGGCACCGGGCGCAGCAGCCACATCTCCCGGCCTGCTGGGGAAGGAGGAACGTGCCTGAAATCCCTGCAAAGGAAAACGTGCTGTTCCCAGATTGATGGTGGTTGCAGAGGAAAAACTCCATTCCCCATCCCTCCCTTCTAGCACTGCCTGCCTACAACGTTTTTCTTGGTTTTCTTTGTATTTTTAAATTTTATTTTCCCAATGAGGAAAAGGAAATAATTTTTTTCATTTAAAAAAAAATTAGCGTATGCAAATAGCCAGTGAAATTATAAATAGCCACCATTAATTTCTTCTACCTGGTTCAACAATTCCAAAGCAAAAAAAGGCAAAACTTAAATAAATACATTTAATATCGCCTGCTGTGTAATAGTAAAGAGACTCCATAAAACTAGAACAATATTTATTTCTCCTTTTCCTAACAGCTCCCTGTTTTATTAGGCCCGTGCTCCCCGGCAATCTGATAAGCAGGAGCGAGGCTAAATGGCAAATGGCAAACATCCCAAATCGCAACCTGATGTATTTCCACAGCCCTGACCTTCAGATAAAAATCGTGCAGAAATCTGCAAACCCACCGAATATGCAGCGCCACGCGCTCCCAGCATTGTCAGACACAACAGGCGGGGGCAAAAGAAGGGAAAAAAAGAGAAAAAAAAAGAAAAACAGAAGAAATAAGGGCATTGCTATTTAAAGCCTTGAGCCTTTCCCTTAGAATTTCAGGCTTATGCTGCTCTGCGGCGTGTACGAGGGGACAGACGGACGGACAGACAGACCCCGTCCGCCCCAAAGGTTTCTCACAGGCACAGTGGGGCCGTGTGCTCGCAGCTGCCTGTCTGCCAGGAGCAGGGAAACATATTCGATATAAAGAATATATCCCCCTGCTGTATTACACGTATATTTAGGAAAAATACTTCAAACGGCAAAAAAAATTTTTTTGCACTGTGAAATTAGCTAAAATTATGACAACTGTAAGAAAAAAAAATTATACGGGCAAAATTTGGGTCTGGTGGAAGAATTCTTTGATGTCTGGATTCCAATTTAACCCCGACTGAGTTCTGAGAATCAAATGAACAAAGTATATCATACACCCCAAGTCTGCTTGTCAGTGCTAGTCATCATTTTTATTTTATTCTTTCCAGCCACATGTATTTACAAGACCCTGTTCTGACATTTCCTCCCTCCTCGGCGGCTGCGGCTAGTTGCCAAACACATTTGCGACACGGCCCAACTCTGTATTTATTTATTCATTAAAACACATGCATTAGTATCAATAAATATGTATAGCAGTATTTTCTTCACGTCGCCGTATAGATTCCCTCTCCGGCTTGGGTGCTGGGTGGCAAACGTGGAGAAATATGTGCACATCTAATAATTTTAGATATTTTTTAGTCAAAAGCCTGCGTCGTAAGCACTGCCTCTGTGCCTATAGATAAATGCCCTGCGACTGGGGACAGCAGCGGGTTTGCTAAATCAGACCAGAGGTGAATAATACAGCCCTGCTTAAAATCACATGAATATTTCCAGTACCGGTGCAGCGAGGAGCTGACTCCGGGGCAGGAGCTGGGGAACATCACCTTGATTTTAGACAGGGGCGTCAGCCTGGAGTCTGCCTGAATAAACAGCCCCATCCTCCTGCTCCGGGGGGCTGGGGAGGGGGGAAAAAAAAATCACTTTTTCTTCAGGTGCTGAACCGCTTTATCCTATAAACCCGAGCCGAGCGTCGGGGTTTCTGAAGCAGTTGTAAAACATTAATAATATATCTGGTTTGTTTAAAGAGTGTTTCCAAATAACATGAAATATTTAGTCAGCACCCCCCCCTCCCCGTCCCCATCCCCACCCCTCAATGCCACCACCACCGTAAAAAGATAAGATTTATCATTAGACGTTTGAGGGGTAATCAGCCATTTTTGGCCAATATATTTTAATATTTATATACCTGACATAGCTGAATATAAATGATACATCATGATTTTCCATAGCGCATGGAATTTACACAATTAACTGAGTGATCCAATGGCTTTAGGGCACACAAGGTGCAAACAATGTTACGGGGGGGGGGGTGCTGATTATTGTTATAAATCTTATAAACCATAAAGACATTAAGGTGCGTTTTGTTTACACCATTTATTTTCAAATATTGCACGCAACAATATTATTTATCATTAAGGAGAGTCGCGTGTGTTTCTTTCACTGTTTGAAAAACACAGCTGTGAAACGCGTCTGGAGCGGGCGCTGCAACTGGATCCTTTGCAACTTATTTCTCAAGATGATGGGGGTGGTTTTTTTTTTCATTCCAAAAGCCAGAAAACGCTTAAGCGCGTCTCGCAGCCCGAGTTCCCAGAGCAGCGGGCCCGAGCATCCCGCCGCCAGCAGCATCCCCGCCGCCCCCGCTGCGCTGCGGCAGGGACAGGGGGGTCCCCGCGGCTCCCCGGCCCCGCAAACACCCCGCGGGAGAGCTCGGGCTGCGGTTCCAGCGAGGAAACAACAACAACAACGACGACGACCCGCCGCCCAACCCTGTACGGATCCGCAGCGCTGGGTTTTTGCAGGATGAATATGTATTTTTTCCTGGAAAGAGCTCGCTCCTCGGCCACTCTGGGCGCTGAGCGGAGAGGCGGACAAACGCAAACTCCCCCAAACCTTCCCGGCCGCAGTGCCCTGCCATTGTTTCCATTATTTATTTTCATCGGGGTTTGCTGGGCTTTCGAAGGGCCGCAGCCCCCGGTGCGTGAAACGCGACCCCGCGGGCGGTGCGGGGCGAGCCCCGCACACCCCTCGGCGCAGAGCCCCGCGCTGCAGCTGCTTCTGCTTCCCGCTGCTCAGACACGGGGAGGAAAAAAACCACCCAACCCCGATGGATACAGCCCAAAACAAAACCTCTACACGCAGCCAGGGCACGCTCTTTGTGCGGGAGCGGGCGGGCTGTCTCCCGGGTGTGTGCGGGGCACAGGGACCCGGAGAACCCCGCACACGCCCGGCCGGGCGGTAGCCGCGTTGGCTGCGCCAGAAGTAAGCGAGCACTCTCCCTTTCTGCTGCCCTGATGGTTTTCCCGGGAGTGTCTCTCCCTGAACACCACCGGAGTTTATCTGAAATTCACATTTTTTTTTTGCTTTTCGGATCAACCAATCGCAGGAAAAAAAAAATAATTTTTTTTTCAAAGCAAGGAGAATTTTGATGCTTGCTGTCCCTTTCCCAACATGCATGTAACAGCAGCTCAGAGTTACCCAGAATTTGCTTTTCTCTCGGCACTCACTGGGTGAGTTGCTGCGTGAGGTGCAGAGAACACGGGAGTGGGGAGCAGAAATGTGGGAATTTGAGGACCCACCCGTTGGCTCCCGGCACCGTTCGCTGCGGATCCGAAAGGTGCTAAAACCACATCAGTGCAGTGGGAAACGTGGCTAAATATGAGCTCTGCTAACTTTATTTTTAATGATGACTTTAAAAAGCGGGGATCAGCGAGGTGAATGTAAAAACTGTTAATCTTAAATTTCGACAAACCCGAGTGTCAGGGCGAGCGTGTATGGTGCATCAAGCATAACAAGATGAAAACGAGGAGGTGTGGGTGAGGAGGGGGTCCGAGACACTTGCTTTTCTTGAATCCCTCTGAATACATTTCACAATTCATCAGTTTTTGTCTTTCCTGCCACGAGTGAGGACAATCAGACCAGACACCCATTAGATTTTTCATGCAATTTTTTTTTTTCTTGTTCATGACATGTTGGCAGGGAGGATGGCAATTCTGAAATCTTACCAAATGAGAAAAATGTCAGAAACTGAACTGACAGCTACTGGTTACTATGGTGATAGGTGATATTGAAAAAAAAAATAAAAAAAAATCAGACTCAGTTAATTCAAAAGGAATCAAGTTCAGTATTTTTAAGCCAGTTGATAGAGATGAAAACTTAATCCCGATAGTGGGATGTTATCTTGTTTTAGGTAAGAGCCAAAGAAACCATTTGCTTGATTAGATAATTAACTAGATACAACCAAATATACAGTGGAAATTAAACCACAAATATAAAATATTAACAGTATGTTTATATATTAAAAAACAAAACAAAAAAAAAAACCAGCCTTATTAGGAAATAAAATTTTAAAAAGCCCATCAGGAAAAATATTCTGCCTGTGTGAGTAACCCAGAATTTTCCTCTCCGTAATGAGAATTACCTACACGGGTCCAGCTCCTAGCCTCAGTTTTGAGAGAGAAAGAGTAGTTTCATTCAGTGACAAAGACAAATCAGCTGGAAGGGAAGGAAAGCTGCTGACTGATGTCTTCAATCGGAAGAAGGCTGCGCATGCAAGTTCTGCAGGAACCTGGGTATCTCCATATTTGTGTTTATGTATTTTATGGGCTTTTTAAAAATCCCCGAGGGAGCTGTTTACGGGGCCAGAATCGCGCGAGAGCTGCTGTTCTCATGGTGCTTCCATCCAGGAATCCAAACACTGAAACACCATGAGAACAGCAGATCTCATGTTATTTCGGCTGCATTAATGGTTCCCTTAGGTATTCACAAAGCCCACGAAAAACAAACACAAATATTTGAGGCAGAAATATAAATGCTGGGATATCCACCACCCCCCACACCCCCAAAACCCAGTGCAACGCACAGACAGAAATCTGCCTTACTCTGATTTGAGATCTTGCAGGAAAGAATGCACGGCTACGCAGGATGGAGATTAATTCTGTATTACACTTATTTGGCAAGACCCCGTCCTTCTGGACAAAATGCCATTTGTTTCCTAACAGGGCCTGAGGAAGGTGAGCACACCTGAGGTTTGAGGGATGCTGTTTCGGAGAACAAGTTAGGGCTGCAAGAATGTGCGAGATAATTTGGATTTCGAAGGCCCTCCCTGTGTGGAAAGGCACCGAGTGACGACTGGAACCTTGCTGAGCACAACAAAAGGCGGCCGGGCCGCTGGGGAGCTCCAGCGCCTCTCCCCGCGCCTTCCCCGGGGCCAAGCCGCCCAAAGGGAGACGTTAAGAGAAATCGGGTCCCTCCGGAGCGGCGACTTGGACGGCAGCCGCGGGATTCTTATTTATAAGAAGCAGCCGGTGTTTAATGAGCGGGGGGGCAGGGGAGGCCGCAGGGGGGCCGCGGAGGAGGCCGCGGAGGCCGGGCCCGGGCCGCGCTCTGTCGGGCGACACTGCCCCCTGGCGGGGGAGGGCGGGCAGCGCCGCGCCGGGGCCGCCTCGGGCCTCCGCAGCCTGGGCCGTGCGGGGGAAATGCCCAGCGCCGCACCCGGCACCCGCACCGCGGGCACAAGTCGAGCCCGAAGCACCAATTCCCTTCGCCGCTCGGCCCGTGCCGCTCCCTCCCGCTCCTCAAGCCCCACACGCAGCACCCCCGGGCGCTCCCCGGGGCGGGTCAGAGCGGAGATGCCGCCCCCGGGCCCCTCACGGGGCAGCCGGCGGTGTTCCCGGGGCTCAGGAGGGGGTTTCACAGCCCTGTGGGTACCCCTGCGGTGCTGCCACTCCCGCTGTGGCTGCTGGTGTCCCAGCCTGCCCTGCCGAGCCCCTCACACCCACCTCACCTCCTCCCACCGCAGACAAGAGAAAGAAAAATGTGGGAGAAAAAAAAAATCTTTTTTTTTTTTACTTCTCCAAAGCCCAGAACCAGCAACTTGCCTGGGCTCAGCCCATGGCTTTCCTTGCCTGGGCATCATAAGGCTGTGTGTCCATGGGACAAGGAGCTGAGTGTCACCTCCTATGACTAGGAGTCAACCGTGCCCCATTTTTCCTCACCAAGAACACCACTGATGTCATCCATGGCCTCAGCCCACCTTGACTTTCCCACCTACCACTTCCCCACCTCCAGCCAGACACACACTGAGGCCGAGGTCTGGGCAGAGCCACTACAGCCAGCGGAGAAGAGGGGTGCAGGCAAGAGAGGGCATGTGAGGTGGGCTCCCCACATGGGGTTCACAGGCTGGAGCTGGGTGAAGGTGGGCTGGGTTGGGCTGGAGGAGGTCTAGGCTTGACTGGAGGTGGTCTAGGCTGGGCTGGAGGTGGTCTAGGCTGGGCTGGAGGTAAGCCCCCTGTGCCTCAAGGTCAAGCGGCTACAAGAGGCTTTGCTCTGCAGGGCCAGGGGAGGTGGAAGGCAGAGCAGAGACTGGTTTCTCTGTAATTATCCCCCAGGGTGTTCCATGCCCCATCCCAGAGCCGGGATGATCTGGCCCCCCATCATGCCCTGCACACCCCATACCCAATGGTTTTGTTTCTCGTGCAACAAACCTGCTTTCTCCTCAAAAACACACACACCCCTACAGAAACGAGATGGCCTATAAATGAAATTTCCTTCTGAAACAGGTCCAGGCACGAGCCACAAGACCAAACGCACGCCGCTCGTCACGGGGACCTCAGGCGACACCTCCTGTGCCCACCCTGCACACGGGGAACTGTCACTATCCCCCCGAGCCCCGCGGGGCTGTGGAGGCCACGCTGTTGGGGTGGCAGTCACCAGAGGCTTCGGGGTGAGGTGAAGCTGGGGACACGTTTCTGTCCCTGCAGGTCACTGGACACAGGATTGATGAGAATCCGGCTTGTTTGGTGCAAACAGGATTGTCACTGGGAGAGATTTTCATCCTGGGTCTTTCTAGACAAAACACCTCCCCTGGTATCAGTGGTGGCTCCAAGGGCTGGCTGCATTCAGCTGCTCTGGGGAGAACAGCTAAACCAGTTCTCTAGATACTCGCATGAAAATCTCCCATCTAAGGCACAGAATTACACTAAAAGTAAAAATTTGACATTTGAAAATAAACGCAATTGACAAAAAAAAAAAAAAAAGGCTCTGGGCGATAAGGGAACAATAAGGTAAATAAACCAAACCTAAAAGATAGAACAAACCTCATTTTGAGATAAAAACCAGTGTAAATAACTGGTTTTGACTGTTTAAAATTATAAATGATTCTTTCATTATACATGAAAAATAGAGAAGGTTTTAAATTTATGCATATTGAAAAAAAAAAAATGAAGCAAGTCACCCCTGGAAAACCACTTAAAGTTTTGTATTCTGTGTAACTTAAATAGGGGAAATTCAGTGAAATCCTGAATACCAGCGAAGAGTTTTGTCTTCAGCCACTGCACCAGGACGTCTGCAAAACGGCCACATGTAAATACACCTTGAAATTGAATCTGGTTCTATGGACGTATTTATAATACACATTTCAGTAAAAATGAAAAGTGACTTTTTTTTCTGTAAAGGTGGCCCACGGTGTCCCTGCCTGTGCCGTGGCAGCAGAGAGCAGAGAAGACAGCTCACGCTCACTAGTAATAAAAGACAGTGAAGAATAACACAATTTACTCTTGTCCCCTTTTTCCTTTCAGAAATTTTGATAACGAATTAACCCGTGATAAAATTTCCACTGCTGTGCGGGATTATTATTGTTTCTGCCCTCGTGTTTTTAATTGGAGGCCAGCTGGTGCCTTTCTGACGCAGCACAAAACACAGCTGAGTGCTGGGGAAAGCGGGTCCTGTGCACGTGAACGCACGCGTGTGTGCCCCTCTGCACGTGTGTGTCCTAACGCCCGGTGACTGCCCAAGCAGCCAGAAAGCCCCACAGAGCTGGCACGGGGAGAGGTCAGGGGCTATCAGGAGACAATAAGGAACGCAGGGAACACGACTGGAAAGGTGTGAGCAGGTAAGTAACGGTTGGAATCGTCTTCACGCACGCCCGCAGCAAAGGAGGTGCCAACCTCGGCTGACCCAGCACTGCCTTTCTGGCACCCCAGCTCTGACCCCATGCCACGGATGGAACTCACACCCCTTCATTTCACCACAAAGGCCCCCCTTAAAACACAGCTTTGCTCCGCGACGCAGCCGGACCACACAGCCCGCTCGGCACAGAACCGGCTCCAGCCCTGCCAAAGCAATGTGGGCCCTGCTGCTATCTCACGGAAAACAGAGACTATTCTCACATCTCCCTCCCGTAACGGAGGAGTGGCAGAGACGGGGCACACTCTGGAAGCTGTCACAGGGACGTGGGGATGCTCCGAGAGCCCCGCAGAGCCGCTCGAGGCTGAGCTGTGTGGCCACGCTCCTGGCGGACGAGGGACCACAAGGGGCACGGAAGGGCCGAGTTTGTTCATGGCACACAGCACGTGCCAGGATCCCTGGTGGGCTTGGGGTCAACGCAGAGCTTCCCGGGGCCTCCCATAACCCTGCACTCTGAGATCCACCAGCGGCAGCACAGAGGTTCATTGGAGCCTGGTGGCACCCGGTGCCCATCCCTCCAGCAGCTGGATGGGACCTTCCTCCGAGCTCCACCTCTGGCATCTGCTGGGGGTGTCCAACAAGCTCTCCAGAAATGCCACAGTTTGGGGTGTTCTTGTCTAGCCCACTTCAGTGCATCTGAGCTCAATGAAATGAATCCTGAGCTCTGGTTCTTTACCTGCTCTCATGCCACGTGGTTCCAACAGTCATTGCAAACTAGGACGAGTTACACCTAACTATGGAAGTTAACTAGAAACATGATCACTGAACTTTAGGAAGAATTAAGCTTTTAAAGAGTTTTTTTCCACTAAAAGAAAAAAAAAAAAAAAGCCTTTAATGATAGTTATCCAGGTGGCCCCTGGATTTATTGTTGGATTTCACTTTGACTGCTATGGGGTTCCCAAGGGGACTATTACGTCAATAATTTCTAAGGCAACATTTTATTCCAGGTAACTGAAATTCCTCAGAAGATGAGAGGTTCAGCTTGGAGATTCTCGGATCCCATTTGAAATCACTCATACTGACTACAGAAGAATTTTTAATATAAATTATTGTATAGCCTCCTGCTTTCAGACCTGTATTCTTTCTGTCTATCTATCTATCTATCTATCTATCTATCTATCTATCTATCTATCTATCTATCTATCTATCTATCTCTATCTATCT
>JAOEGS010000708.1:2205-19021 GCA_025447755.1 Corythornis vintsioides | reverse complement strand
CCCCGCCCCCCCCCCCCCCCCCCCCCGCCGCCGGGGGGGGGGGCCCGGCGGGCGGCCGCCCGCCGCCCCTCCGTGGGGAGCGGCCGCCCCCCCCCCCCTCCGCCTCCGCCTCCTCGGTGGTTGGGGCCCTGAAAGCCGTCGGCTGGGTCCTGCGTAGAGAGAGGGCCGCCCTGGGAGAGCCGCGCAGGATAAGCCTCTCTCCCGGCCGCTGGAGCTGCGCAGCAGTGGAGCCCGGAGACCCGCAGCCGGGGTTGACATGAGGGGCAGCATCCCCTGCCCGCAGCCAAGGGCAGGCCTCGCTGCTCGGCTTCCTTCTCTTCACCTGCCCCCGTCTCAAGGCTCTTGAGTTTGAGGAGTGGGGTCGGGAATCGGCGCCTCAGGTACCCCCCGGAGGGAGCTGCCTGGGCGAGGGTGGTGGCAGGAGACGCTCAGGGGCAGATTGCCGCGGTGACCGGCTCTGGAAGGGGAGCTGAGCAGGGTGCTGCTGCCTGGGAAAGGGCTCCCTTGCTGGTGAGGTTTCAGCAGTGTGGGAAAAGCCCTCGGACTCCCGGCACCTGCGGCTTCCTCGTAGCTGGACTCTTAAATCCCAGCGTTCCTATGTTGAAAGCCCCAGTTCCTGCTGTGCACCCTGAGCTGCTGGGACTCCTCGTGCCCTGCCTGGCTCTGCTGTGCCCTCTGCTCCTGGGACCCTCTGGCTGGTGGGGCAGCAGAAGCTCCTCTTTGCTCCAGGACTCTGGGTAAGAGTTTGCTGCTGCTCAAGTTCAAGTGTAACCACGTTCCCCATGCTGTTAATTGAGTGGCTCTCGGAACCATAACTTATTATATAAGGATTTTATAGGCATGGGCAGAGAAGGTCTCTCAGCCCGGAAGAATTTACAACCTAATGAGGGTTGAAGTTGCGAGCGGCGGAGCTAAAAGGTCATCTCGTCGTTTCAGAAAGCCTTGGGGTTTTGTCCCTTTGGGTTTTGAAGGATCTGGGGGTTTGCTGCTCCCGGTTGGAAAGTGGGCACTGGGGGAGGCTGGGTGGGAAGAGACGGGCTGGCTGCACTCCACAGCTCGCTGGGGATGTTGTAGTCAAACACCCCCAGAAGGAAGAGGAGGCAGGTTGGGAGCCAGCGAGGAGGGTGTTAGAGAGGAGCCCGTCTTGTTTCATATTCATTCGGGCCCCTGTTTAGGCTTGTTCTGGGGAGGGAGGGAGTGCAGAGGCACAGCCCAGACACGGCTGGGGTGGTGGGATTTTTCCACCCAGCCTTAATTGCGTTAGTAACTCGGGGGAGGGTTTGCAAGGCGTGAGCTCCTCGCCTTTGGAGGTGAAGGAAACGACTTGGTGGTTCTGCTGATCTGCAGCTCTTCTCCTGCCCCCCGTGGGGCTTCGTGTCTGTTTCTCTGGCTCCTCTCCTCGTCTCGTGGGTCGTGGTACCTGCTGCGACCGTGGTCGTTGCCGTGTGGTGGGCTGTGCTCTGAGGAGGTGCTGGGTGGAGTGAATTTGCCGTGCGGAAGGTGCTGGGGTCGCTTTGTCTACTGGCATCTTGAAAGCAGAATTGAAAATCACAGTCGAGTTCCTGGGTGAGAGTCTGGATCCTGGGGAAGGAATTCAGGTGCCTGTCGTGGCCCGGCCGTGGTGTGGTTGGTCTGTCTGTCTTTGTCTGGCTCCACACCTCGTTTGGTGGAGATGTGCTGCCCGAATGCTGGGGCAGAATCCAGTCCTCTGCAGGTGTCCAACCTGAAAACTTGGAGGGGGTGCCCCTGTGAGATTCCTGGTCGGTGCTTGAGCCTAAATGCTGGAGAGCTGCGGTTTAATCTTGATTAAAACTGACACTTGAGGGTTTTTCCCAGTCTCGGGATGGTGAGTTTATTGAAAGAGGAGACTTGTGTGGCAAACAATTAGAATCGTCCTCGTTATCTTGCCTCCTCAAAGCAGTAAACAGTTGCTCTTAACTCCGCTCTCAACCTCAAATTTGAAGAGACTGGTTTCGATCTGTAATTAAAAACCTTTTGATGAGCAAAACTCGGGGAAAGGGAGGAAGACTGTTGGGTTCTGGGATGAAAAGAAGAGTTTCTACCCCATCCCACCGCCCTTTGATCCCCCCTGGCACATTAGCCGCGTGTCCAGCCCCCTACCTGTGCCGGGAGCATCCCGGAGGAGCTGCTGGGACATCAGAGCCGGGAGTAAACGAGGTCAGACCTCGTCGGGATCCTCTGCGAGTATCCAGGGCCGATTGTTCCTCCCCCGGCTCCGCGGCCGGATCGTCTTCCCTCGCCTCACAGGGTCAGTTTCCCGGCTCCCCGGTGTCAGTGCTCGCTGGGAGTCCAGACCTGGCTGTGAGGGCTCAGAAGGAGCAACAATCGTTCAGCACCTCCAGTTCCAGCAGGGCTCCTTCTCCCCACTCAGCACCTCCAGTTCCAGCAGGGCTCCTTCTCCCCACTCAGCACCTCCAGTTCCAGCAGGGCTCCTTCTCCCCATCCAGCACCTCCAGTTCCAGCAGGGCTCCTTCTCCCCACTCAGCACCTCCAGTTCCAGCAGGGCTCCTTCTCCCCGTCCCCTCTCCCGATACTGAGGGAGCTGTAAATCTTCCCACGAGATCCCTGGGGCAGCCACAGGTGGGAAGGGAAGGGAAGGAGAGCTCCAGAGTCCTCCCCTAATGCGACAAGGTGCGAGAAACTGGAAACTGCCTCGAGCTGCCCCGTGGCTGCAGGTGGGAGCCAAGGCCGCGCTGGTGAGGCCAGCAGCAGATCCCTCTGGCAATCGGTGGCTTCCCAGAGCCCTTCAAAAAAAAACCATCCCAGAGAAAACAAAACGAAGGCGTCCGGGCTGCTGGGAGCCGGGTCTCCCTGGCGACAGCTTCGCTGCTCTCCCAGCCTTGCCGCCGTGGGCCGGGACGCTGGCGCTCGCTGGGGGTTTCTTGTCAAGGGGCAGCGCTTTGCAGAGGGTTTTTCTCCCTCTTTCCACTCACCCCAGTCGGCATGAGGTCCTGTCCCTGCCGCGGGAAGGGCTGCCTGCCCTGCTTTTTCCCAGCAGAGGATGCTCCCAAGCATCCCAGCGCTGCGTTTTAACTCCCTCTTACCTGCTCCGCGCCCTCTTTCCCTCCTGGCTCGTGCACCTACTTATTTCCCACCAGCAAACTGCAGACCTGTAAGTAAATGGCTTTTTTTTTCGGTTGTTTTTGTTTATTGGGTTTTTTTTTGGTTCACTTTAAACAGGGGCAGGCATGGCGGGGAGGCTTGTAGCTACAGGTCGCTACTCTGCAGTTACTCCGAGCCTCCTGCCCCAACAGGCAGAGCACAGGCGGGTTCAGCCTCCCCTCCCTCCGGCCCCCGCCCGCCGCTCGGCTCCCAGGAGCGTGGGGGATGCTCCCCCCCATGGGATCTGCTCCCCCCCAGCATGCACTGTGGCACCCCACGATGAGTGGAGAACAGCCAGAGGAGCTCAGTGTAGCCTCAGAGTTACCCCCAGGGACAGCCCCGTGTGGTATGCTCTGCTTTCTCACTAAATTCCACTTTTATTCTCCATTTCTTTCCCTTCTTTTCTTCCCCTCTCCCTCCTTCCTGGAGAGGACTTGGAGGTGCCATTTGAGGCCATTAGGTTAATGCTGGACCTCTGCCGGGGAGCACGGGGGGAGCGGGGCAGGAAACCTCTGCTGGGGGAAGGGGGGAGGATGTGGAGGCTGCAGAGGGGAACCCGTGACCTGGTGGTGGGCTGGGAGAGGATGGGTTGGGTTGGGGGGTGTGGGGGAGGCTGGGTGTGCAGGGTGTGGGGCAGGGGATGGGGGGGGATCTGGGGTTTCTTGAGGTTCTCTCTGTCTAGGAGGTGGAGAGAAGCTGTGATGGGGAAGGGGGAATGTGGTGTGAGGGTGGCAGATGCTGGAGGCCTGGTGGGAAAGTGCCAGTGATGGGAAGGGGAGGGTTTTGGCCAGAGTGAGGAGCACAGAATTTGGCCTTTTGCTGCTCTGTGGTTGTACCTGGTCTCTGAAGGACAGGAAGGGGTGAAAATACAACCTGCAGATGCTCTCATTTCCATCCAGCCTTGAGCATCCAGGACATGCTGGTGGCCCCACAGCCCCTGCTCAGCCCCAGTGCTGGGGGTTAACACCAGTGGGGACAACTAGCCTTCAGCTGCTCAATCCCTCTGCAAAAGAAGCTGAATATTGCTCTTTTGGGAATACTGGCAGCTGATTTCTGCACATGTCCTGGTGCCTCCAGGCCTACAGTGGCAAGAGAAACCTTCCATCCATCCCCTCGGTGCTGCTAGGCCAGGGCAGGTCACTCAGCCAGATTGCAACCCAGGCTATCATGGTTTATGCTGGGTTCTGGTTGGTTTTTTTTTTTTTCCCTTGTAACTTCTGAGCCTTTCTGAAGCACTCAGCAGAACCGAGGGCAGGCTAGCAGGGGCTGGTGCTCTGCAGGATCCCCCACCATGGCTTCCCAGGGAGCTGCTCTGCTGCTGTTCAGCACCAGCTGGGCTAGGCGGGAGAAAACCCGTTGGAGGGCTGTGGCACAGGAGTGTGGGCACACTCAGGACAGGCTTTGGAAGGCGTTGTTTTGCAGCAAAACAAGCAGCAGCTGCCATTAACTCCAGGGTGGCCCCGTCAGTGGCACCCGGGATTTTTTGGGCAGGCTGAGGGGGGAAGCCTGGGAGCACCCCGGGTGCAGCTTTGCTGAAGCAAAGGTGGGTTTGGAGCAGGGTCTCTGAGGGAAGCCTGGGAGCACCCCGGGTGCAGCTTTGCTGAAGCAAAGGTGGGTTTACAGCAGGGTCTGAGGGTTGCTGGGTGGCTCTTGGCCTCCTTGTTGGATGGTGGCTTGATTCTTCTCAGTGCAGAGAAACTCCTGCTGCCCAGAGATTCCAGCATGGAGATGTTGTGTGATGGACCTGGGGCCTTCACATTGAAAAACC
This sequence comes from Corythornis vintsioides, assembly GCA_025447755.1. Classification (NCBI taxonomy): domain Eukaryota; kingdom Metazoa; phylum Chordata; class Aves; order Coraciiformes; family Alcedinidae; genus Corythornis; species Corythornis vintsioides. Next base: position 14,130 of record JAOEGS010000708.1, on the reverse strand, counting down.
TCAGGCAGAGCCATGGTGCCAGTGACAGGGGATGTTGGGCACAGCAGTGAACCCCTGCACTCACCTGAGTTCAAGGGACACGCACTGGCCTTGGGTCTGTGACTACAGGGTCTCGGACCAAGGCACATTCCTGCTGAATTAAATATGGTCCCTGATGACAAAGGAGAAAATTGGCAAGGAGGGCTGGGTGAAGTAACCAGTTCAAGCTAACCTTGCAACATAACAGGAGTTTTAGTGTGTCCTGGTTCTTGCTGTCAGTGGTGAAAAGGGCCACGTGTTGATCTGACGCAGGAGGGTTTTGGAGGGGTGACAGGTTGGGGAGGCTCTGTGCCATGTGTGGATCAGCAGAGGATGGTTCTGGAGGGCTGGCAGGTTGGGGAGGCTCTGTACCATGAGTTGACCCAGCAGAGGATGGTTTGGGAGGAGTGGCAGGTTGGGGAGGCTCTGTACCATGAATTGACCCAGCAGAGGATGGTTCTGGCAGGTTGGGGGTTCCCCTGGCTGTGCCATAGCATCTCTGGGAGCCTCTTGGTGTGCCAGGGTGGGTGGGGGCCACTGCCCACTCTCGGGGTCTGCATCACCTTCTGCTTTGTGCTGGTAGCTGCAGCAGATCCAGAGCCTCCCTGTGGGCTGTGCCCTGGAAGGAAACCCCAGCCTGGCTGCCACCTCACACAGCACGACCTCTGCTCATCCCTCTTCTCCCCCGACTGGGGTCTTGGGAGCTGCTCCTGATCCCCTCGGGGTGATGAGGAGGTGACAGCCCCAGGCCTTGGCTTGGGAGGTGCAGGGCTCTTCCCCCGTCCTCAAGCTCTCAGGACTTTGCCTCTGCTGGGTTGGGTTTTGCTCTGCTGGGCAGCAGCAGTAGCCTCCTTGGGGTTGTGCTTGGAGGATGGAATATGGAGCCAAGGAGGGGAATGGGGACGGGCTTGCTGGAGGGCCAGGAGGTCGCTCAGCCCCTGGGTTTGGTGTTGGACATGGTTGAGCCTCATCCTCAGCAGCATCTCTGCTGGGTCTGCAACTAGAGAAAAAACTGCATCTGCTGAGTCCTTCCTCTGCTGGACCAGCCTGTGAAAATGACAGAAATTCAAGCAGTTAGAAAAACAATGAGCTCCAAGCCCTTTTCTTCCAATGCTCTCCGTCAGAGGTGTCCCAACTGATTTCCTGTAGCCTGATGAGGAGTCCCAGACCTGTAGCATCTCCTGGACAGCACCACGGAGACCAGCTCTGACCAGCTACTCCTCATCTCCTGGCTCTGCCGTGGTCACACCACTTCTGCTGCTGCGTGATTTGCAGCCCAGTGCTGCTGGAGGAATTTGGGTGCCTGGCTGAGGTTGCTCTTGCTTTGGTTCTGGCTTGGCATGAGTGGTTTGTTCCACCAGCAAGGTGTCTTGGTGAAGTTATCCTTCACTTCAAGGGATAAGGGGTGATGGTTTTTAAATACAGATGGAGATTTAGACTGGAGAGAAGGGAGAAATTGTTGATGTGTGGTAAGAGCCTGTGTCAGGCTGCCCTGGGAGGTGGTGGCTGCCCCATCCCTGGCACCATCCCAGGGGAGGTGGGGGTTGGATGAGGTGACCTTGAAATTCTGGTACTATGTGGACCTGGGGCCTTCTTCAGCTGAATTCTTCAGTGCAGCTCCTCCAGCCCCCTTTAGATGCTCTGCCAAATAGAGCAGACCTAGGCAGGCTCCTGTGAATGAGCACAGGCTGCAGTGAGGGAGGAGGAGCTGGTGGGCACCTGGGAGAGGCTGCCTCTGCTCCACCAACTCCATGGATGGGCCCCTTGGTCCAGCCCCAGGATACCACCAAGGCAAAGCTGCCTCAGCACTGCTGCCTTGGAGGGGCTCTCCCGTGGGAGTGGATGATGGGTGTTACGTTTAATACAGAGGAAGATCAAGGTTCTTTGTTGCTAGTGGTCACTCAAGCCCCCATGCTGAGGACGTGAGGGGTGTTCAGTTCCAGCACTTCCCTGGGAGCAGTTACCAGCTCTTCTTCCTCCCAGGGTTCCCTTGGCAGCGGCCGCAGGATGTGGGATTCTCTCCTGGAGCAGCCTGGGCGCTGCAGGTCCCGCCCCGCAGCCTGGTGTTTCCACCGTGGTTTGGTGGCTGCTCCCGGTCGATACCCGGCTCGGGAAGAGCTTTGGCTCCTCTGAGCAGGGGGGTGTGCTGTCGATCCCGCTGAAGGATCGATGGTTGATGCAGCTACAGGTTTTTGGGTGAGTTTCCTTTTACTTTGGGCAGCTGGTTGGTAGGAAACGGTCCTAGAATGAGGGTTGGCTCCATGCTGGAGCTTCCTACGCTGCCCAGGCATATATTTCTAGGCAGCAGGGAGAGGCAAACCTCCCTGGCAGGTCAGACCTGGCAGCAGCTCGGAAAGCCCCAGCTGGTTTGCTTACCTGATAGTGGGGTTGATCGAGTTGGACTGAAACTGAGGAGCTTGGGCTCCGTGGTCGGAGACCGACACGGCACCCCGGTGGATTTTCCACTTCACGTTAAATGGGAGCCATGAAAATGGGGCCCTCTGATCTCTGGAGGGATCGGAACAAAACAAGCACCCTGCTTTGAGGAGCCAGCCAAGCAATGGCTTGGTCTGGTTGTGTGACCAGGAGCCCAGCGCCTGTTTGGGAGCTGCTGGAATCCTCCTGATGTGGTCAGTCCCCTTCTGATCAGCCTCGTGTGGTGAAGCTGTTGCTGAGAGAGAGCTGGGGCTTGAAGATGCTTCCCAGACTTCAGACGGGGGGTTTGCAGGGGGCTGGAGGGGGTTCCTGCTCACAGAGAACAGAGGCACATTGTCCACCAAGAGGCCACAGATACTCCCAGGATGCTGCTTCTGCTCTGATCTCTTCACTCCACTAGCTGCATGATCTTGGTCATGCCACAGCTGTCCTCTGGTGGTTCACCCCAAGATGTGATGGCCAGTCAAGATAGAAGAAAGCTTGAATCCTCTCTTTTTGCCATCTCTGCCTCAATTACCTGCTCGACACCAGAGATTCCTCCCCACTGTGTTCTGAAGATTGGATTCAATCAAACCAGCGTGCTTTGGTTTGATCTTCATTTGCTTCCCCCCGCGCCGGGGTCTTCCTCACCCAGAACCTGCCTCTGGTTTGCAGGTCCACGCATAACTGGGATGGTTTGGCTCTGAACTGCCCACAGCACATTCCTTTGGAGAGAGGTTGGATTTGAACGGCACCAGAGAGCGACTTCTTCCCAAGCAGGCCAAGCACCCTGCCTTCATTTCCTCCTGCCTCCCAGCTTCCCACCTCCCTGGCCGGCTGCTGCGTGCGAGGCGTTTCCCGAGGCCTCCGCATACCTTAGGGTGGATCCCGGGCAGAGGGAGACCTGCCGAGGCTTGTCCTGGGGATGTTGCAGAGCTTGGTGTCAGCAGAGATGATGGCTCGGGCTCCATGTGGCCAGAGAGCCACGTTTCGGGGTTTTTTACCTCAATGTTCGCAGCTGGAAGAAGGAGAAAGGGGAAACTGGGATGATGGCTCCCGAAATATAAAGTGAAGAGACACAAGGACTTGCATTGTGTGACCTATAATTGGGGTGAGCTATTCATAGGGAAAAAATGCCCGTTTCTCTGCTCGGTGGTGAGCTGAGGGCTGGGATAATGTTTGGGCCTTGGGCAGCAAACCACGGACTTCTTTTTTTTCTTTAATATATAGCACCATTATTTTAATAATTCTTTCCTGCAAAGGCTGCTCCAGCACTGCAGTTCCTCTCAAAAAATCCACCTTTCCTCTAAGAAATGGGGCATAACTCCCCATTTCCGTGGTTATAACGCTCCCCATCCCCATCCCTTGGCTATAACATCTCCTCATCCTCTTCCTTGGCTACAACATCTCCCCATCCCCATTCTTTGGCTACCTTGAGCTGTGGGAGGCCAAAGAGCCACATGCTGGAGCCCAAAACGTGGTTCCTGATGGCAGAGCAGGGACCCCAAAGCCCTTTCACCCGGCAAAGGCAAAGCTGGGTTTCCTTTCCTAGCCCCAGCAGGTGCGTGGTGTTGCTCAAGCTTCTCCTGGGTGCTGCTGGAGTGGGTGGCAGCGTGGTGGGAGGGCAGAGCCCTGCCTTGGTCGGGGTTCTTTCCCGTGTGCCAGAAAACATTGTTATTACCCGACTAACCAGCTGTGACTTAACTCTTCCACCTGATACCTGCGGATCCCAGAGCCCCCGGGAGCTGCTCAGGTTCCTCCCTTCGCCCAGATAAATGGTGAAGAAAAGCAGAGAGCCAAAAGCCAAGAAGAAAACCAACCCCCAACCCCCCCCCCCCAAAAAAAAATTAAGAAAAAATCTATAATAACAACCCCAGTGAGGTTCTGAGGAAAAGGGGTAATTAAGGAGCATTCTGTCAGCGCTTTTGGTTGTGATCCCATCTTAATGTGGTCGTCTCATTTGAATGTAAATGTCAAATTCCTGAGCTCCTGTAGGGAAGCGATTGGGTGACATCCCGCCCGGGCGGAGGGGAGGGAAGTGCAAGCTCAGGGGTTTCGCTTAACGCTCCGCTCGGCTCTGTTTGCAGCTCATCTGCTCGGGCTGAGAGGGGCGAGTTGATCGCTTGAGTTAAGAAAAGAACCCTTTAGTGCTGAGGAGCAGCCCCAGACTCCTCCAGTGGGATGGGCAGCAGCCCCAAACTCCATGGGGGGCAGCCAGACTGCTGCGAGCAGCCCCAGACTCACAGCAGCATCACCGCACTTCTCACACCAAGGGGAAAAAAAAAGGCATTTTTTTCCTGCCTTGGATGGGACTGAGTTTGTGCCGGGCTGCCCTGGGCACAGCCCAGGCTGGGTTGTGGTGGTAGTTTGGAAATGCAGAGCTGGCCGAGTAGTTGGTGGAGGCTGCTGTCGCCTGACGCCGGTTCTGTAAAATAAATTTAGGAGCTCTGGTTTTGTTGTCAACTCTCTTTCAAAGGGGGTGTATTTCAAGTTGGCAGTGCCCACTCCAGGGTCTAGGCGAGGGCTGTTTCCTCTCTTCGCCAGCACAGCTGCGTTTGGGGTGAAATGTGGCAGCTCTGCAGCCTGGCAGGGATGGAGGGTTGGGGCAGCGGAGCTGCTGGGGTGGGTCTGGGATGTGGAGAGGGGAAGGAGCTGCCTGGGAAATGGAGGTGAAGCTCCCTCGTGGTGGCCCGTTCAGACCCGAGTCTTGCCAGGGAGGGGGCTCTGCCCGTCAGCCTGACAGGGGCTTTTGTCACTCGTCACCTTCCCCAGCAGAGCTCGCCCAGTCTCCAGCGCCGGTGGGACGCTGTGGGAACCTGTGGAGGTGGAAAGCTCCAGCTCTAGTTACTAATCCCCCAAACCACCCAGCCCAGTGCAGGGTTTAGTTCTCAGGCTGCTCAGCCCCCTGAGCAGGGAGCTGGGAGGGTGTTGAAGGGCTGGGCAGCAGCTCTGGGGGAAGGAGCTCTGGGGGAAGGAGCCCTGGGGGCTGTTCCTGGGGGGCTCGGGGTGGCCCGTTCAGCCCCTCGCAGCTCTCGGCCACCGCGGCAGGAGGGACACAAAGGGCGTGTTGTGTGAGGAGAATGAGTTGCAAAGTTGTACAACTTTCCATGCCAGCCCTCGGCGGTCTCATGACCCTGCAGCCATTCCCACACTGTCCAGCTGATTGTCCCAGCCCCCTGGCCAGGATCAGGGGGGGTGGGGGGTGACCTTGCCTGCACGGCCCGACTTGCTTCCCCCAGCTCCCTGGGGGTGGGCACCTCAGCAGGTGATGCCAAGGCAGCAGAGACCCCCAGCCCCCCAGGAGGGTCCCTTGGAGCTCGTATGGATGGGGTGACCTTGTCCAAGGTCACACCTGAAGTCGGTGCCCGAGGGCAGAGCAGTGCTGACTTGCCCAGTCCCCGGCCATCAAACAGCCTTTTCCTCGCCCTAAAAAAACCCAAACAAGCTGTGAAATCACAACTTTGGGTTCCAGTCCTGCCTGGGAAGCTGCTCTGGGGTTGGTACCCTCTTGCTCTGGGCTGTGCTTCAAGCCTTGGTCTCGGTGGCAGGAGTTGCACCAGCAGCTCTGCTCATCCAGCCCCAGCTCCTCTGGTTTTTCACCTCTCCCTGACTCGCCCCATCCCATGGATGTGCTGAGCTCCAGGCTGGTTTGCACATCAGTGTTCTCTAATATCGAGGAGTTCACATCACTCTCTCCCAGCCTCAGACCTGCCTTCTCCCGTATGCTTCTTGGCCCAAAACAAAAAGGTGCAGAAATTCCTTTTATCCTTTGGAGAAATGAAGCTTTTAAAAAGGAATAAAAAGGAGGGAGAGCTGCTGGCCAGGCCAGGCCAGGCCAGGGGTGGCTGCGTGTGCCGGGAAACCAGCGCTTGTGTTGCAACCTGGTTGTGAGCTCGCCGTGCTACAGCTCTGGGAGTCGCTTCCTCTGTAATTACTTCTCTTCTGGATGAGCTCCTGACTCATCCCTTCCCCCCCAAACAACCCCACGCCCTCCCCTCCATCACGTGGGGCTGGGCACTTCCCGCCGTGCCTCAGTTTCCCCCCCCATCTGTAAACGGGGAGCTTGGATATACTCGTGAGGAGGTGTTGGGTGAAGCTAAGGGTTGAGGTGGTGTCTCTGCTCCCAGTGATCCCAGTGCTTGGGCCGGGGGGGAATATATTGATTTACAGGCAGGTGGCATCTCTGCAGCAGGGAGCAGGGGGGGTTGCTGCTTCAGACAGAGAGAGAGGAAACACTATTCCCAATTTTGTGAATCTGAAGGCTGGATTTGGGACAACGAAGGAGGTTTTTTTGGTGCAGTGAAACCAGGCAGGATTTGCTCCTCTCCCAATCCAGAGGGTGCTGCTCCACACGCTCTGGCTGTTTCAGCCTTGAGGAGAGGACGTGTTCAGAGTCAAGTGGCTCTGTTTCTGCCGTGCTGGCGCGTCGGGGGCGACTGATTTATTCCTCTTCTCCCTGAACAAACCCTCCTCCTCGGAGAGATCCGCTGCTGCTGCAGCCTGCCCAGGGTGTGGGAGGCTGGTGCCAGCTCTGCCGCTCCGTGAGACCCGTCTCCCTTCCCCTCCGGCCGCCGCAGAGGCTCCTGCTCCCGGGGAGGGAGCAGCGAGTGCCTCGGGGTTCAGGGTTTACACCGGGCTCTAAACCACCCCCAGCAGCAGGCTGGGGGATGCTCAGGGCTCCCCTTTCTTTTCCCACACACACCGGTGCCCTGGAGCACCGAGTGTTTTCTCAAGGGTGCTGGCTGCCCTGCCTGTGCACAGACCCTGCGAGCTCAGGGACGGGCACCGGGAATGCTTTTCCCAGCGATGACATCATCCCATCAGGAGTTTGGCCGGGCAGAGCGGTGCTGAAGGAGCAGGGCACCTTCCCCTTAGGGAGAGACTCCCAGAAGTGGACTGGGGTCCAGCGGTGAGGCTCAGGCTGCTGTAGCCTGGTGCTGGCCACGTCTGCCAGCTCCGGCCGGGTGCCGTCTGGCTGGGTGAAGCCTGGTCCTTGCCAAGGCTTGCCAGCTCTGGCCCGGCTCCGCGCTAATTCAGCTGTTCTTCCAGCCTCTGGCTCGTGGAGCACCTGGGCTGCGGTGGGGGTGTTGTTCCTCCTCCTCCCCGGCTTGAAGGTGAGCACGGGGCCTGCAGCCGGAGGCACGGCTTGGGCGGCGGGCAGGACCCCGCGTTGGCAGACGGGATCGCGGCCTGGGACCCCCCCAGTGACTCACTGCTCTTTATCCTCCTCCCCCCACAGCCTTTCGCATCGAAGATGGCGGGTGGCGTGGACGGCCCCATAGGGATCCCGTTCCCCGATCACAGCAGCGACATCCTCAGCAGTCTGAATGAGCAGAGAAACAACGGGCTGCTGTGCGACGTGGTCATCCTGGTGGAAGGCCAGGAGTTCCCCACCCACCGCTCCGTCCTGGCGGCCTGCAGCCAGTACTTCAAGAAGCTCTTCACCTCAGGGTTAGTGGTGGACCAGCAAAACGTGTATGAGATAGACTTTGTGAGCGCGGACGCCCTGTCGGCTCTGCTGGAGTTCGCTTACACCGCGACCCTCACTGTCAGCACTTCGAACGTCAACGACATCCTCAACGCCGCCACACTGCTGGAGATCCCGGCGGTGAGGGATGTTTGCACGGATCTCCTGGACAGGAAGATTCTGGCCAAAAATGACCAGATGGATACAGTAGATCAAATTGATCAAAGGAACCATCTCAGAGCAAAAGAGTACCTGGAGTTCTTCCAGAGCAACCCCGTCAACGGCCACCAAGGCAGCTTTCCGTGGACCAACCCAGAGTTGAGAGACCTTCAGAGACTGAACTTCCGAGGCCAAGAGGAGGAGGAGGAGCCGGATTGCAACGGCCTGGACTTCTACTCGCAAACCCCTCTAAACGAAAGACCAAAGGCGAATGACTGTGATCCTGACAGCAACCCGGCCATGTGGCTGGACAGAGAGGAGGAGGAGGCGGCGGCTCCTGGCTCCTTGTTTTCACCTTCTCAGAACGGACATTACAGCGGCCGCGGGCTGCCCACTCCGGGAGAAGAGGAGGGGACCCCGGGGGGGACTCTGGAGCAGCAGGAGGCCGGAGACTCCCCCAGCTTTGGTGCCGCCGGGGCGGAGACGGAGGACGACGGCAGGGAGGTGGATGGGTTGGCGGCGAGCGCCCTGCTGCAGCAGATGATCAGCTCGGTGGGCAGGCAGCAGCTCGGGGAGGACGACCGGAAGGACGATGACGGGGTGATGGATTATTACTTGAAATATTTCGGCAGTTCGAGCGAGGGCGACGTCTATCCGTCCTGGTCCCAGAAGGTGGAGAAGAAGATCAGGGCGAAAGCATTCCAAAAGTGCCCCATCTGCGAGAAGGTGATCCAGGGGGCCGGCAAGCTGCCGCGCCACATCCGCACCCACACCGGCGAGAAGCCCTACGAGTGCAACATCTGCCAAGTCCGATTCACCAGGTAAGGGCGGGCGGGCGCCGTGGGAGAGGGGACTGCTCACACAAAACCCTCCCTTGCCTCTCCCCCGGGGCAGTCACCAGGTTGGCCTGGTGTGGTTTGTCTCTCTCCTGCTCCGCTTCGTTTCCATCTTGCCAGGGAAGCTGGAAAGGAAGCGGTTTCTGGAGGGCTGAGTGATTCGGGGGGTCTGGCTCTCGAGGTGTCTCGGTGGCCAGCACCAGGCCTCCCCAGCCTCCTGAGGTGCTGAGCTCTGCTGGAACCCTGTCCAGACCCAGACACCTGTGGAGGCCACGTAAGGTGGTTGATCAAACAGAGCTGCAGCCCTTGGTGTCTCCAGGGTTGAGGGAGAGTCCAACTCATTTACAGTTGGCTCCATGGGGCGATGGGCGCGCCGGGGACTGGCAGCTGGGTTGGGAAGAGGTTGGACCCCATGTTGCTCGTGTCCTCTCTTGGTGATCCACCCTGGGGCCGAGTGGTGACTGCCCCCAACACCTCCCAGAGCTCTCCCCAGTGCCTTTCTCCAGCTCCCCGGGGGTGTTCTCCTCGGCGCTCTGTCTAATCAGGGTTCCTCGGCTCCTTCCCTGGGCCGCGGGCACGCCGAAGAAAGGGGATATTGTTTGGATTCCTCCGGTTCACTCGAGTCCACGCGTCGCGGCAGCGCCGCCTCCTCTCACCATGGCCGGGCCGGGCCGGGGGTCTCGGGCCCTGCTGAGGGGACTCTGGGGACTGCCTGGCAGGAGCTGAGCTGCCTGCTCGCTACCTGCTCGCTACCTGCTCGCTGCCTGCTGAAATATCCTGGCCCTGCATTTGCCAGTGGCTTCACTTCCCAGGAGCCTCTTCCTTGGGAGGCCCGAGAGCCACGGTGCTGGTCCCTACCATGGGCACCCCTTTGGACGTGGCAGGTGGCTCCAGCACAGGGCCAGGACGTGGGCAGGAGGCCCTGATCCTGCCCCACGGCGCTGGTGGCCCCTTCCCCATGGCGGTGGCCGCACCCAGCCCCACATTGGATAGCTGAGGAATGCAGATAATGGCGGGGGCAGGATGCCAACCTCCGCCGCTCCCCCAGCACCCGGCCCTGCGCGCCGGGCCCTGCCACGCGGCACCTCCCTGCCCCACGTCCAATGGGGGGGGCTGTGCCCACACCCCCTGCAGAATATGGGCCCCGCCGCACCCCAGCAGGTCCAAGGTCCTCGCGTGGCCGGGAGCTGGAGGACGAGGAAATGCCCCCAGGTCCCTGGCAGCTGTTGGCACCCAAGGGTGGTGGTGCAGGGAGAGGCGAGGGGGGGACACGGGGCTTTCTGGGGGGCAGGGGACAGGGCACCTCGCTGTGCCCCATGGTGGGTCTCACCCCACTGTGGCCACTGAGCTCCACTGGGGCCTTCGCTGCTCCTCGAGGGCTTCTGTGAAGCTTCTGCTGCTCTGAGTTGCAGCTGGTTCCCAGCTCCCTCTGCCCATTGGTGCTCCAGCCTCCCAGCACAGCCCACCATGGGGGGCACCTGGGAGGGACTAAACTCAAGCTGCCCCCCAAGCTCTGGTCTTCCTGGGGTTGTTTTCAGGGGTGATGCTGCTTCTCCCCAGCACCCTGGCTGTGCCCGGAGCCTTATCTCAGCAGCTTGCAGCCTCCAAGTGGGTGCCAAACACTCCAGCATCCTTCCTTTCTCCCTGATTTAATTAGTACTTCCCATTCCCCATCCTCATCCTCTGCTTGGAGAGAAGCAGCCCCAGCTCTCAAAAGTAGCTTTCTGGGGGGAAGGCAGGAGGAGGAGCCAGGGCTGTTGGGTCACAGGGTGGTTCCCCAGCACCCCCTCAGCAGGGTGAGGGTGGAGAGTGGAGCGGTTAATGCTGATTTTTTTTTTTCCTGGCTTGTGCTTCCTGGTTCCTGCACCCTCGCAGGGGGAGGAGTGGCCGTTGCACTCCAATAATCTCCTGAAAGCAAGCAGGGGTGGTTTCCTACAAGTTCTAAATATTTAGAACTCATTTTATCAGTTATAAACATTTATTTTTTAAAAGCTGTTTGGACCTGCTGCCGGGGGCCGCTTTGCTCTGAGTGAGGCCCCCCCTGCTCAGCCCCTGGGGGAGCTGCTTGGGAGCCAGGGCTGGGTTTGAACCTTCCCTTCATGGTCAGGGGGCTTCCTGGGACCTCCAGCCACCCCAGTTTCCCCCCCAGGGGTGCAGGGGGAGGTGTCTGTGCTGAGGTGGGGCTCAGGGCTGGGCCTGCCCTGGGCTTCTTCTGTGCAGGAGACCCAAGAGGGATGGGGCTGGAGTTCTCCACCTCACCCCCAGACTGGGATGCTGCTCCCTGTTGCTCCCTGCTGCTCCCTGCTGCTTCCCACTGCTCTCTGCTGCTTCCCACTGCTCCCTGCTGCTCCCACTGCTCCCCACTGCTCTCTGCTGCTCCCGCTGCTCCCTGCTGCTCCCACTGCTCTCTGCTGCACCCCACTGCACCCTACTGCTTCCCACTGCACACCACTGCTCCCCACTGCTCCTCGCTGCCCAGCCACACACTCAGGGCCTGGTGTTCCTTCCTCCAGGAAGGATGAGAGGCTGCAGCTCACGTGGCCCCGTTGGCCCCCAGCCCGGCTGCTGCTGCGGCCCTCGCCTGGCTCCGGCAAACGGCGGCTGCGCGGGGCCTGCCGGGAGCCACCGGCCTGTGCTAGAGATGCTCAGCCCCATACTGGAGGATGCTCAGCCCCATACAGGGTGATGCTCAGTCTCATGCCAGTGCTTGGCCCTGTACCAGGTGATGCTCAGCCCCATACTGGGTGATGTTCAACCCTGCACTGAGTGTTGCTAAGCCCTGTACTGGCTGATGCCCAGCCCTATACCACATGAGCCTCACCCCATGGTGGGTGACATCCCCATGGTCAGTTACTGAACCCCACAGCGGGTGACTGATCCCCATGGTGAGTGACTCTGATCCCCACAGTGGGTCACTGTGATCCCCATGGTGGGTCACTGATCCCCACAGCGGGTCACTGATCCCCATGGTGGGTCACTGATCCCCACAGTGGGTCACTGATCCCCATGGTGGGTCACTGATCCCCACAG